>SJYV01037917.1:192598-205200 GCA_006410875.1 Neotragus pygmaeus | reverse complement strand
TTTTGTTTTTTTTTTTTTTCCCCCTCCAGGTCTCTATTTCTGCTCTGATCTTTATTATCTCTTCACTTCTACTAATCTTGGGTTTATTTGATCTTCTTTTTCTAGTTCCTTTGGGCTTCCCTTGTGGCTCAGGTGGTAAAGAATCTGCCTGCAATGTGGGAGACCTGGGTTCAATCCCTGGGTTGGGAAGATCCCCTGGAGAATGGAAAGGCTACCCACTCCAGTATTCTGGCCTAGAGAATTTCATGGGCTGTATAGTCCATGGGATCGCGAAGAGTCAGACACGACTGAGCAAATTTCATTTCACTTTAGTTATACAGTTAAACTGTTTATTTGAGACTTTTGTTGTTTCCTGAGGTAGGTGTGTATTCATGTAAACTTCCTCTTTAAAGCTGTTTTGCTGCATCTCATACATCATTGCATTTCCATTTTCACTTGTCTCCAGATACTTTTTTATTTCCTTTTTTATTTATTCAGTGACCCATTGGTTAATATTTTAGGATTGTTTTTGTAGTTCTTTATTTATTTACTTGGAGGATAATTTCAATGTTGTGATGGTTTCTGCTGTACATAAATGTGGGTTTGCCGTAGGCATTTATTTGTCCCCTCCATCCTGTACCCCTCTCTCAATTATAATGGTGTGGACCCCTTTGGATTAATCTTGTTTGGGACTCCATGCTTCCTGGAACTTCCCAGGTTAGGGGAGTTTTCCGTCATTATTTCTTCAAATAAGTTCCCTTTCCTTTTCTCTCTCTTTTCATTCTGGGGCTCCTATAATGGGAACGATAGTTCATTTGATGTTGTCCCAGGGATCTCTCTAACTGTCCTCATTTTTTAATTTTTTTTTTTTTTTCTGTTTAGCTTGGTCACTACCATGTTTGTTTCTTTCAGGTTGTTACCTCGTCTCTGTATTATTTAACCCATTCTTGATTCCTTCTGATGTATGTTTCAATTATTCATCAACTCTGCTTGTTTCTTCTTTATATTTTCTGTCTCTGTGAAATTTCTCTCTGTTTTCATATCCAGTCTTCTCCCAAGTTTGTTGAGCATTTTTATGGTTATTACCTTCAGCTCTTTATCAAGTCAGTTGCTTGTCTCCACCTCACTTAGCTCTTCTGGGGTTTTGGCTTGTTCCTTTGTTTTCTCTCCTCATTTTCCCAAATTCCCTGTGTTTATTTCTAGATATTTGGTAGGCTCGTTTGTTTCTCAGTCTTGGCGGAGTGGCCTTATGTAATAGTTGTCCTTGTGGCCCATCAGCACACTCCAGAGCTGGTCACCAGAACTATATGCTGTAAGGGGTCCCCCTCGTGGGGTTCATGAGCCCTTCTCCTGTGACAGGTTGACTACAAGGGGTGCAACTGGTATGCAGGGCTGACCCCCAGCCCTACTGGCTGCCGGTGTGATGGCTGGTGAAGTGGGGTCATGGCATGGTTTGCTGCACACTCCTGGGGTCCCTGGGCATACTACTTTTAAAATTCTAGGCAGGTGCAGCAATATTTTGTCAAGAACAAAAATTAATTTATTGTTGTTCCATATGGTAAAAAAAAAAAAAAAGCATCACTGGGCTCTTTAAAAAGATTTAGTGGCTGGAATGCAGTTTGAAGAAATAGGTTAACTCAAAAATAATGATTAAAAGAAATGAGAAAGTGTCAGAAAGAAGTAAGAATTTACTTGCCAGATAGATTTTAAACCAGAGATCAATGAGGAAAAGTGTGTGTGTGTTTTTTTTTTTAAATTCCCTCTTAAATTGGGAAGTGTGCAGAGAGAGAGAACAGCTCCCAAATGTTCTGTGCCAAAGATTTAGGTATTCCCTTGAGAGGGATTCTTGAGAGTACAGATTAAATACAGTTGAGTAAACTGAGGTTCCAAGGGGTTGATTGATTTTTCTCAAAATACGCAGCTGAGGATTTCACAGCTTAAAAACACTAATAAGAACTATAACTGAGAAGGAAATATCTTTTTTTGCATATAGAATATTCTTTGGCAAATCCTAGACTTAGTTTCCTATAAGTATAGCCTGAAACTATATAGCCTTCCCCTCTTATCCATTCTTACCAGTAAACCAGGAAAAATATTAAGTATAATATAATGTCTATGAAGAATTGATGCCTTCAAACTGTAGTGCTGGAGAAGACTCTTCAGAGTTCCTTGGACTGCAAAGAGATCAAACCAGTCAATCCTAAAGGAAATCAGTCCTGAATATTCATCATAAGGACTGATGCTGAAGTTGAAGCTCCAATATTTTGGCCACCTGATGCGAAGAGTTGACTCATTGGAAAAGACTCTGATGCTGGGAAAGATTGAGGGCGAAAAGAAGGTGGCAGAGGATGAGATGGTTAGATTAGTATCACCGACTCAATGGGCATGAATTTGAGCAAAGTCTGGGAGATAATGAAGAACAGGGAGGCCTGGCATGCTGCAGTCCATGTGATCATAAAGAGTCAGACACGACTGAGTGATTGAACAATAACAGTGATATATTTAGCTAACAGCAGCACACAATTCTCATTTATTAAATTGCTTTGGCAAATTAGCATCAGCTCTGATACATCTAGGCAAATGTCTGTTCCGTGTTTGACGTTTTAGCTTCAATGTCGATGTTGGCCTGTGCCTTATACTTAGCAGCACTCCAGTCCTTTCTGTCCTGTTACGGGAGATTTGTAATCACACTGAGGTGCAGCTTTCTCAGAGGGGCATTCAGATGTGAGGCAGCATGCTTCTGAAGAGGTAACTTCCTTCCTTGTGTTTGGGCTTGTTCCAAGCCAGTGAAGCTTGTAGCATGTTTTTGGACATGAGGAAATGTAACATCTCCAGAGTAGAGTCTGGTTCACTCTAAAATGGAATGCTGACGCCACAGAAAGCTGAGCAAGTGAGGTCAAGATTGCATTTCGCCTTCTGGTGCCTTTTTGTTAGCGCTTTTGAGATTTTGTCTCACTGGGTGAGGGCTCCCTCTCGTGGCCAAAGATTCTACTAATTTGAGTAATTGCTGGATAGCACTCAACGTTGCAGAAAGACAGTGTTCCCTGCTCTGTGGAAACTGCTGATTAGGCCAAAAGTTGAAATTCTTTCACTATCTTGTCACACTCTCACTGTCAGAGAAGCTAACCTTATATTTTAACTTATGTGAGATTGTATTTTTTAACAGAATATTTCTATTCATAGGACAGATTTCTTTTAAATTTGACAAGGTAGCATTGAAAAAAAAAAAATTGAAATGTTTGCTTTGGAATGTCACCTGAGATATTGCTTCCAGAGCTGACCGTTGCTTTCCTCGTGACCACAGACTGACCCTCAGTGACAAGCAGGCGCTGAGTCTCATGTTCCTAAGAGCTAGGTTTCTTCTGTCTTTTAACATGAGCTCTTCATTCTCAGAGAATATCTGCATGTTGAAGTATCTGCAAAAAGTCATACCCCTTCTGCAAGTTTTACTCCCCTCTAGGCTGTTAATAATAACAAAAAAAGTTATTTTCCAATTTACTTAAGTTGTATAATATTTTGAGATATTGGAATACAGAAAAAATCAAACCATCACCATCCCACCACCTATCACCTCTATTAAAATATTAATGTATTTTTTTACCTTTTATATTAATATCTATGCTATATATATGCAGATGTAAAATACATATTTTAGCCTATAGTGCTCATTTTTATGTCATTTTAATTTAAATTTAAAATTATGTATTATATTTACTATTGGCTCAGATGGTAAGGAATCCTTCTGCAATGCAGGAGACCTGGGTTCAATCCCTGCGTCAGGAAGATCCCCTGGAGAACGGAAGGGCTACTTACTCCAGTATTCTTGCTTGGGAAATCCCATGGACAGAGGAGCCTGGTGGGGCTCACAAAAAGTGTCCATGGGGTCACAAAAAGTGGGACATGACTGAGTATGCATAGCATGTTAAAATTATAATATGTATTATTATTTTATTTTTCATTGATTTTTTGGTAATGATAATCAGTTATTACCTTGAGCAAATTATATCCAGAGAAGTGGTCTAGCCATTGAAGGTTAATATCAACAAATCCAAACTCAAGTAGACCTAGTGTGAGCTTGCATCCAATTTATGGGAAGATCTTTGAAGCTATATATATATACACACATGTTATATATATGCACAATGTTTGTGTGTATATATATCTCTATATATACATCTCCACATCTCCATATATATCAATATATTATATAATATGCATATATTATATATATATACACACACACATATATATTCCACCTCTCTCCATAGAGTAAATGAGGTTATTAAAATTTAACAATGAGGAAGAAGAGAATTTTAGACCTGAAATATCTGAGACTGTGCTGGCTTATAAAGAATATTCCTAATAATTCGCTATATCTCAATGAGTTGTCTAAGTATATGGAGTTCATACTGCCTCAAGCTATTCAGGTCACTCTCCTGGGAAGACGTATTTTCCCACTGAAACTTTATATACACTGACTCTCTGGAGAATATATACCTTTTTTCATGTATTCATACTAAGATCTATTTTGACCAAGGAGGCAGCCCTTGGCAGTGGGAACACAAGGCATTCAGAGTCTCTGAAATTGCTTGATTCCCTGCAGGCAGTAGCCTCCCCAGAGTGAGTTGGTTCCTTAGTGGAGCCTCACAGAGCACAGAGCAGAGCTGTTCTGTATCTATTCAATCCTTAAAGCAGAGCTGGCAAAATCATACATGTATCTTCCTACAACAGCACCCAAGTTGTATGAATGTTGACGTCAGTCACAAAAACGAAGATATATATCTGAAATAAGATAGAAAGAAAGTGAAAGTCACTCACTCAGCCGTGTCCAACTCTTTGTGACCCCATGGACTATACAGTCCATGGAATTCTCCAGGCCAAAATACAGGAGTAGGTAGCCTTTCCCTTCTTTGGGTGATCTTCCCAACCCAGGGATTGAACCCAGGTCTCCTGTATTGCAGCTGGATTCTTTACCAGCTGAGCCACAAGGAAAGTCCAAGAATACTGGTGTGTGTAGCCTATCCCTTCTCTAGCGGATCTTCCCCACCCAGGAATTGAACCGAGGTCTACTGCATTACAGGCAGATTCTTTACCAACTGAGCTATCAGGGAAGCAGAGTGAGATAGACTGGGACCAGTCAGAAGCACAACTTGCAGGAATTTGCCCATTACTTTACTGTCAACTGGATGTGGGGAGTTTGGGCTTAACAATTGAGGAGCGTGGGAACTCGATTTAGACTTCTTACTTCCAGAAAAGGAGCTGCCTGCCATTCCCACCCCTGGCCTTGACCCTTGCCAAGATCCTTTCTGATCACCTCTCTGGAAGGTAAAAGTTTTAGATCACCTCTTCTAGTGAAGGGCAAAGTGAGGAAAGCTGGACAGATGACTATGGCAAATAGTTTCTCATATTTCATCCTAATTTACATTAATACTTCAGCTGTGCATCACTGTCTCTGTTGTTTAGTCGCTAAGTTGTGTCTGATTCTTTTGCGGCCCCATGGACTGTAGCCTGCCAGGCTCCTCTGTACATGGATTTCCCAGGAAAGAATACTGGAGTTGGTTGCCATTCCCTTCTCCAGAGGATCTTCCTGACCCAGGGATCGAACCCACATCTCCTTCATTGCAGGCAGATTGTTTACCATCTGAGCCACCAGGGAAGCTCACTTTCATGAAAGAAGTAGCCAAAACTCTGTGGTATGAGATTATGCTATTCTTACAAAATCTTTCTCTCTGTGATTAAATTTTTACTCCTCTTGTTCTAATGTAGTTTTATTCCTTGCTATTGTAAAATATATTTAAGCTAAGGTGAATTTCCTTTCCCTATCCCATTTCATTATTAAGATTTTTAATTGTTCTCTTCTACTGAAACAAGTTTAAAAGGCAAATGCATTTGAGGGAAATGTAAAGAAATGTACCAGAGTCATCATCATATCATAACCAAAGACTCACTTATTCAGCATTTACTAGAAGTGCCAAGTGTTGTGCTAAGTGCTTTATATTCAGTTTTCATTTATTTCTCATAACTCTATGATCCAGGGATGAGAAGAGGCTCATTTTGCTGGTGGGAAAGCAGACCTGGAAAGGTTGAACACTTTCTAATATAACTGGCCTGCATGTGGCAGACCTTCAGTTAGTGCTCAGTTCTGTCTGACTTGACATCTTGAAAGCTTAGTCATTATCTTTTATTGCCTCATGTATTCTGTGTAAACAAGAGAGGCAACCATGCTGAGACTCACTCACACCTTCTCTTGGGTACTGTATGGCTATATAGGCTCCTGTGTGTGTTCTACACAAAGCCTCATGTATCCTGAACCATTCTGGAAAGCCTTGCTTCCTGAACACTCATAGTTGTCTAAATCCATATTCTCTCTGGGCTTCCCTAGTGACTCAGTGGCAAAGACTCCACCTGCCAATGCAGGAAACACAGGTTCTATCCCTGGGTTGGGTACTCTGGAGAAGGAAATGACAATCCACTTCAGTATTCTTGCCTGCAAAGTCCCATGGACAGAGGAACCTGGCAAGCTACAGTCCATGGGGTCACAAAGAGTCAGACTTGACTTAGTGACTAAACAACAACAAAAAATTCTCTCTAGATAATTTCATCCAATGTCACAGATTTAAGTATTACCAAATGCTGATTGTCTCCAAATTAATACATCTAACTTTCACCTCACCTTAAATTCCAGATTCTGTTATCTGTCAGGTGAATTAACATCTCCACTTGGTTGTATAATAGACATAAAGTATTGATATCCAAATGGAAATTTTGATTCCTTTCTTCCCCAAATCCAATCCTTCTCTTCACTTCCAGTCTTAGCAGAAATATCATGTCTAATCACTTAGTTCTTCAGGCCTCAAATTTAGGAGCCAGACTGGGTTCTCTGTTTCTTACACACCCACCACATCCAGTCCATTGGTGAAACTTATCAGCTTTATCTTCATAATACATCCTAAATTGAATTTGTATTTGTCTCACTCCAAAATTACTGCAATAACTACATTTCCAATTCTACCAAACCACCCCCCTTACCTCAGGTGTGATCTGAGTTTCTTTAGACTTGCAGAGGGACAGGAATAGGTATTGCAGTTTTCATCTTTCTTTTTTCCATTCTCATCCACTCACTAGTTGCATCCCATGAAGTCAGGCATAGGGATGAAATGAGGGATGATTTGAAGGAAAGGCCAACTCTTTGAGACCTGGGGCTTGGTGGCAGATGTCTAAGGTCTACTTCTTTAGTCTTTGGGCTATGTAGGGGAGAAAAAAGTTTTCCTCTACCCTCCTAAATTCAGTGTTTTATTCTTGTTTAGTTGCTCAGTCATGTCTGAGTCTTTTGGAACCCCATGGACTGCAGCCCACCAGTCTCCTCTGTCCATGGGATTCTCCAGGCAAGAATACAGGAGTTAGTATCCATTTCCTTCCCCAGGGGATCTCCCTAACCCAGGGATTAATCTGAATGTCCTGCATTGCAGGTGGATTCATTACCATTGAGCCACCAGGAAAGCCCAAAATTCAGTATTTGGGACCCTGCAAACAAAATGGACAAGAGACAGATTAGCAGGAGAAAAGAAAACAGAATTTATCTACTTGTGTAATATGCACTCACGAGAAAAACTAAGGAATGAGTAGCTTCAAGAGTGGCAAGAGCTTGGGGTTTAAAATATATCTGGTTTAGTAGATAATGGGGAGGGGAGAAAGGGCACTTATAGGAAAACAAATGACCCGTTAGAAAGATAAATGAATTTTCAGGAGAATAAAACAGGAAATTACAGAGTTTGTGATAATGTTTGTCTACGCAAGTTGGAGTGATCTTCCTGTCTCTCTCAAGGCCATAAAACTCTGGTAGATTTATTTGTGTTCTCCTTCCTGGAGTAGATCTGCCCTGAAGAGGAATTTATGGCAGCTCAGTTTCCCAGATGGTGCTGCTTTTTGTCACATGGTACAAGCTCTGAAAAGGCTGGTTGGTGTTTTTGTTTGTTTTCTTATCTGTTGAATCTCAAATGTTTTCAAATTAAAATAATCTTTATTCCAAAGTGGCATGGTTTTTGGGGTGGGGAGGCATATTCTGATCTCTTTTAAGTGTTGTTCTTTGGGGAGGGCCCATTTCAGCTGACTTCCCTGGTGGCTCAGATGGTAAAGAATCTACCTGCAACGCAGAAAGACCTGTATTCAAGCCATGGGTTGGGAAGATCTCCTGGGGAAGGGAATGTTTACCCACTCTTCTTTTCTGGAGAATTCCATGGACAGAGGAGTCTGAAGGGCTACAATCCATGGGGTTAAAAAAAGAGTCAGACATGCTTGAACCACTAACACACACACTTCAGCCAGCACCTCCCACAGCACCATTGCTTTGCAAACGCAGTGTGCCTCCTGGAAGACTTGCAGAATTACCTCACCCTAGCAGACCCTCTCTGCACTGGTGTCTTATAAGGTGTCTTATAAGGTGTCTTATAAGGTGTCTTATAGGGCTTCCCTGGTAGCTCAGCTGGTAAAGAATCTGCCTGCAATATGGGAGACCTGGTTTCAATCCCTGGGTTGGGAAGATACCCTGGAGGAAGGCAAGACAACTCATTCCAGTATTCTTGCCTGAAGAATCCCCATGGACAGAGGAGCCTGGCAGGCTATAGTCCATGGGTTATGAAGAGTCAGATACAACAAAGTGCAGCACAGCACAGTTCTTCCACCTCCCATGAAATGAACTTTTCCCACCTGAAAATCTCACTTTCCTTAACTTTTGAAATTCTAAAACCTCATAATTTTTGTATTATGTTCCTCTGCAACACAAAACACTTTATCCAGCTTCCCCGAGAGGTTTTCTGGCAAGATTCAAGCATGGATTGCTGTCCTTTCAGTCTCCAGGGGTTCCTGTCAAGTACTTTAACGTGGTTTGGGGGTGCAGCCTTCACTTACCTTGAAGTGATAAGGGATTGGTTTGAAGGAAAACCTCATCAGTCTCTTCTCCCCAGTTCTCTGGCCTCCCTTTATGAATGCTCTTGTTTAGAAATATCTGATTCTCAGGTAATACTAGTGTTAAAGAACCTGCCTACCAATGCAGGAGATGTAAAAGAAATAGATTCAGTCCTTGGATCAGGAAGATCTTCTGGAGGAAGGTATGGCAACGCACTCCAGTACTCTTGCCTGGAAAATTCTATGGACAGAGGAGCGGGTGGGCTACAGTCCTTAGGGTCACAGAGTTGGGCACAACTGAAACGGAAGTGACTTCTGTGACTTCTGTGCACGCAGGCACAGAAATACTCCTCTTCAATCCCAACACACACACACACACACACACACACAATATTCACACATTGAGAAAAGAGATGGAACATATTTCTTTGTACCCAAAGTGCCTAACTCAGGTTTGACAAGGCCTGTTACTTAACCAGGTTTGCTTGGGGAAAAAAAAACAAATCATGAGAATCGTTATTTGTTCAGGAACAACACACGACTCTCACATTTATTATAATTTAAACATTTACAGAAGTGTAATATGAATGCCTTAGCATCTGTCAGAACAAGCTAGGTTATGCTACAATAGTAAATAAAGCAAAAGTCTCAGTGACTTAAATGTAACAGTCTTATCTCTCACTCATGCTACATGTGCTTTGCAGATTTGCAAGGAACTTTTACACATCATAGTGACTCAAGGCTCTGGGCTGATGGGAACTCCATCTCCATGTGTTCATGATCACTGATGTAGAGGAAAAGGGAGCAGGAGTGAATCACATACTGATGTTTCAATGTTTTGCTCAGAAGAGTCATGTTAACTTCCTTCACATTTCATGGGCTAAAACAAATTGGAAGGTGAAGATGTCAATAAGGGATAAGTCCAATCTTATTCTAGAGAAGGGGAGTGAATATTTGTGAACAATAATGCAAGCTAGCATATAGTCATATTTCACAAGCTAGAATTAACCATTATTTATATTTACTATATTTCCTTCCATTGTTTTTTTTCTGCTTGTAAAATGGTGATGATATTTCATATCTGTGGATTGCTATACTGTTGTCACTGTACTAAACATTTAAATAAATAAATTAACTTAATCCTCACGGTAAACCTATGCAATTAGTACTAATAAACTTTTAAAAAATATAGAAGCTGGAACTATGGAATGAGGTTCGTGACACTGTACAGGAGACAGGGATCTAGACCATCCCTATGGAAAAGAAATGCAACAAAGCAAAATGGCTGTCTGGGGAGGCCTTACAAATAGATGTGAAAAGAAGAGAGGTGAAAAGCAAAGGANTCTGATGCTAGGAAAGATTGAGGCAAAAGGAGAAGGGGATGGCAGAAGATGAGATGGTTTGATGGCATCACAGACTCAACAGACATGAATTTGAGCACATGTTGAGAGATAGTGGGGCACAGAGGAGCCTAGCATCCATAGGGTCACCAAGCATTGGACATGGCTTAGTGTCTCAACAGCAACAACATATTTTATTCATTTGATACAATTCACTAAAGAATATTTAAAATCCAGTTTCTTTCCATGAAAGTCAAGCAAATGCCACTGATCCCTTTTACTACATTTTTATAAAATTCTGACACTAAAACTGAGGGAGAGGAAGAGGAAACTAGTTACAGTTGGACAGGGGAAGACTTCTGAACCTTTTTAAATAAATATGTGACAAAATTTGTTATAATATGTACTATAATTTTCCTTCTTTGTAGGATGTATAATATATGTTTACACTACCTTAGATATAGTACTTTCTTAATTGTATCAAAAAATGTTTTTTTCTCATTAAAAGTCAGAAAATGCTCTGTCGCTGATTATAGTTTATTTTTTTTAAAGCAGAAGCTACTAAATAACTCTGTACAATTGACAGACACACTTTATGTGTCTGTCGACAGCACAAGATCAAGATCTGTATGTAAATGGCATTCTTATCCCATCATGACATATTTACTTAGTGTTATTGGACATTTATTAACATATTTTCTCAAGACCTAGTTTCATTTGCTTTGTGGCTGAAAGAAGGGTTATATTAAGTCAAGTTTTACTGTAATACTTAATATCTGAATATGATTATGTGTTCCCAAGTTTGTACTTAACATACTCACTTCTTTATGAATTAAAATTGTCTCCAAAATAGAGTGTTTTCTTATCAGACTTTTTATTAATTGAAAAGCTAATATATTCATCATTTGTGAGATACCATGATTTTAAGAACTATGGAAGAAGACATGTAGTCTTAGGTACAAGAATGGCTTTTGTTTACATGATGGTGTGTATAGAAGCATAAATACCATAGATGTATGAGCTNTCTTATCAGAATTTTTATTAATTGAAAAGCTAATATATTCATCATTTGTGAGATACCATGATTTTAAGAACTATGGAAGAAGACATGTAGTCTTAGGTACAAGAATGGCTTTTGTTTACATGATGGTGTGTATAGAAGCATAAATACCATAGATGTATGAGCTAATGTTCCTATCTATAAAAGCTAGATAAGCTTTCAGCCACAGGTATATGAAAATCTGAGGTACAGCAGTACAAAAGATAGGAGTGTATTTTTCTCAAGGAATTTAAAAAAAAATCTTGAGTAAAGCAGTTTCTGGTGTTGATTTAACAGCCATATTAGTAGGGATAATATCTCAGATTCCTTAGGCCTTTCCTTGCCACTCAGTGGTCCAGAATATCTACCCAAATCCAGGTATCTTATCTGTTTTCAAGGCCAGAACATAAAGGAAGGAGACTAAGCCACACTGCCTGTAGTCTTTCAAGAAATCTAAAGTGTTTCTTTCTTAATTGCCAGTGCCATAGGATTATTCTATTTGTAAGAAATTATGTCAAAAGGAGCACATGCATTTCCGTTTGACATAATCCCTTGCAAAAGAGAGGAGGGTTGAGTAAGTATTGGGTTTGCAACTCCACAGTGCCTGCTGTAAAACTGTTGATTTTCAATCGATTTTGACCAAAAAACCAGAAAAGCCACCTGTTAAAAGATTTTATAATTGTAAATTTGAGAAATCCTAAAATGAATTATCACTCTCCATTTACTGAACGGAAGAAAAAATTAATTGGTTTTATTTCTAACATGTACGTTGGTTCAATTTATGTCACATAGACATTTACTTTATATATATATAAATCCAGTTCAGTTGCTCAGTTGTGTCTAACTTTTTGTGACCCCATGGACTGCAGCACAACAGGCCTCCCTGTCCATCACCAATTCCTGGAGTTTCAATTCAGTTGAGTTGCTCAGTCATGTCCGACTCTTTGTGACCCCATGAATCATAGCATGCCACGCCTCCCTGCGCATCACCAACTCCCGGAGTTCACTCAGACTCACATCCATCGAGTCGGTGATGCCATCCAGCCATCTCATCCTCTATCGTTCCCTTTTCCTCTGTCCCCAATCCCTCCCAGCGTCAGAGTCCTTTCCAATGAGTCAACTCTTCGCATGAGGTGGCCAAAATATTGGAGTTTCAGCTTTAGCATCATTCCTTCCAAAGAAATCCCAGGGCTGATCTCCTTCAGAATGGACTAGTTGGATCTCCTTGCAGTCCAAGGAACTCTCAAGAGTCTACTCCAACACCATAGTTCAAAAGCATCAATTCTTCGGCGCTCAGCTTTCTTCACATTCCAACTCTCACATCCATACAAGACCACTGG
>SJYV01037917.1:174472-189936 GCA_006410875.1 Neotragus pygmaeus | reverse complement strand
TGGCCAAAGAATTGGAGTTTCAGCTTCAACATCAGTCCTTCCAATGAACATCCAGGACTGATCTCCTCTAGGATGGATTGGTTGGATCTCCTTGCAGTCCAAGGGACTATCAGGTGTCTTCTCCAACACCACAGTTCAAAAGCATCAATTCTTCAGTGCTCAGCTTTCTTTACAGTCCAACTCTCACATCCATACATGACTACTGGAAAAACCATCACCTTGGCTAGACAGACCTTTGTTGGTAAATTAATATGTATCATATAGATAGTTTTTTCCTCTTCAAGTCATTAATTATATGTTACCTTCTCTGTGAGACTTTCTCTGGCCATGCTATCTAATGGTAAACACCCTTGCATAAAAAACTTATACACCTTTATTAAATACTTTAATTTTTTCCATAGTATATGTTGTTACTAATTACATATTTTCATATTTTATAAATTTACTCTCTTTAGTGTTTGTAATACTAGAAAATAAGTCTGATAATTGCAGCTTTCATCTGTCTGCTCTATCCTAGACTACTCTATCCATGGGTTTTTCTAGGCAAGAACTGAGAAGTAGGTTGTCATTCCTTTCTCCAGGGTATCTTCCTGACCCAGGGATCAAACATGGGTCTCCTATATTGCAGGCCGATTCTTTAACATCTGAGTCAAAGTTGGGTACTTTTGTCATACTAGGAAATGTTTGATAAAGGCAGCTATCATCTGTCTACTCACTGTCTGTCTATCCTACTCCTGGTACAGTACTTTTTGAATTTTAAGTATGCAATAAATATGTTACAGAAACCAATACATGAATTCCTCAACTGTGTTCAAAGAGAACTTTCTCAGTAACTAATAGATTGATGTTAGTTAGCTAGAACTTTGATTCTACATAAATTGTTGATGATCACAGTTATTCAGTTATTGTCATTTTGGTGTAATATTGATCAACCTAAACTCATCATTTAATCATTCAATATAAGCTTGTGCTCCAGATACTGCTCATTGCCCATCTTATACAGGTAGATTTGCTTTTCCTGTTTAGGGTATTGAAAATTTCTGCTGGACTGTTTATTACTCTAGAGAGACAGCTTTCCTCTCTTTGATCAGAAGGGATTGTTAATCTCGACAAAAAGATAATTTGAATAAAGTTCTGTATATCCAGATACAGGCTAAGAAAGATATATAATATATAATTCATAAGAAATGTAGAATGTAGGATAGAGTAAAATTAAAATTCTCCTTTGTCATTTGAATTCAATTTAAGTCAATTTTCCCTAGAACATAATGGGCTTAATGAGTGTGGATTTCCATTTTCAAAACCTTAACAAACTGTATAGGCTTGTTTTTCTACCTTGTATATAGATAAGTATATACCTGTATTCCTCTGCCATACCACTAACTATGGACTGTCCCTCTGTTCTCCCCACCTCACTCTAATGTCTTGAAGGTAGTGTTGTATTTTTATTTTTGTGACATTTAGTTAAATATGCATTCAGTTAAAGAATGAGAATATCCAGAGAGTATTTATTAATTGATTCAATTTGTTATTTCTTAGACTTGGAATTAAGGGATCGCTTTTCTCTTAGTCATTCTTGAAACCAAAAAGACCTGCTTTCTGATTCCATTCTGTTGTACATAAATTCAGTGTTAAGACAGCCAGACAAACCCATTCAACTAAAAATCACTGATACAAAAGTTTTAAAATGTGACTTTTTCTAGGTTGTCAATCACAGATCTACTGAAGATCTAAAAGGTCTTAGCACAGTTTGAGGTTGAAGAACCTAAGCTACTCCATTTTGTTAACAGAAAAACTCCATTTTGTAAGGTTCTGGGAAAAGAGCCTTTAGAAATCCCCTGACCTCACCCCACCACCCACGAGCCAATCAGACCCTAGACCAGAATCTCCTGACTTAACGTTCAGGAACTTGTGGCCTACCTAGGTAATAGAGACCAATCAAAAGCCAACACACAGCCCTTCGAAAGAAAGTGACCAATCAGACGTCCCCCTACCTAGAAATTCTTTTTTTCATGAACACTCCCTATATAAGCAATGTAATCCAAAACCCGGGGCTCCTCACTATAGCCACTACATCGGTAATGGGAGCCCCAGCTCAAGCTTGGTAATAGAGACTCTCTTGCTTTTGCATTGGATATCAGCTCCCTGGTGGTCATTGGGAGATTTCGAGACTTGGGCATAACAAGGTCATTGGGATACTTTTTAGATAAACTTATCAAAAGATTTGATACTTTTTCTATGCCTTCAAAGAATATGTTTTTTGACTACTTATAACTTGACAAATGGACCACACCTGAAAATATCAGGAACCTATCTGTCAATACAGAAATTTATACTACTTATGTAAAAAAAGCTTTCACTTTGTGCTTGGTTAATATTGCTTCATAGTACTAAAACTCATCTCATTCTGCTAATGTATCATATGATAACTCTTTTGCCTTGTGGATTTTACAGAAGTAATTGTTTAAATTATGGCCATATAGAAAGAAATCGTAGCACTTTAAAATGTGTATTCCTCTAACCCAAATTATATCATTAAAATTCCATGAAGCTTCTTCAGCAGCCTACCAGTCATCTCAAATACTAACTGCTTATTGCTTTGCCTTTTTAGGAAGAAAAAATTAACCAATGGGACATTGCTTGGAATTTTTTCCGAAGTACACCATTGAAAAAGACAGATATGCTCAAGCAAGGGCCTTCAAGGGCAAATCTTCCTTTATCTTTGAAATTTGTTTCAAGGACCAAGAACTGCTCCCTGGGTCAGATGATTGATTAGAAGATTTTTCCCCTCTGGGCTTAGTAACTGGCAGAACTCCACCAACTGAATTTGCATCACAATGAAAGCCAAAAAGACAAACTGAAAAGTTTTAAAAGAGGTGGTTCTGTCTTTGAGTCCTAGTTTTCAGGTTAGTGACCAGATGCTTGACTCCACAAGCTCAAATCAATATGCTTTTATTCCAGCTGTAGAAAGGGTGTTGAAATCTCCCACTGCATGCCTAAGACCTGTATGACAGCCTCCAATGAATGATGTTAAGAAATTTTAAGTTTCCATTGTGAGCCAGTACATGTTTTGTTTAATATATTAGAAGATGTATTGGGTGGTCAGATCAACCAGTGTTGTCCAAGCTGATATAAATCACAGCTTCATCCTTGTAGTTGCCCTGCCCTTTCCAGGTTGTTTTATACAAGGCTACTGTAATTAACATATGGAGAACATGAAGCTTCTTTATACTGAAGTTCTTGTTCAGCCAGTTAGACTAATATCAACCCCAAGGGCAAGAGATATCTTTGGAGACAGGTCATCTAAAAAGACATAGAAGACAACTCCAGGGGAGAAACTCAAGATCATTCAGCTGGGGATGGGAATGGCTACCCACTCCAGTATTCTTGCCTGGAGAATTCCATGGATAGAGGAGCCTAGTGGGCTACAGTCCAGAGGATCGCAAAGAGTTAGACACAGCTGAGCGACTAACACTTTTCTAAAAATTGGTTTACTTAAGTCTTTTAGTTTTTTAAACAATTTTTTAAAATATGTAAGTAGTCAAATCAATTTAACGGACAGCAGGGAGAATTTTAAAATAGGAAGTACCAATAAACAAAATTAAATTAGAGTTTCAAAAGAATAAATAAATAAATAAATAAAAGTGAGGCCAGCCTCTTACTTTATTTGACATTAATGATGTGTTAACCCAAGTTACTTTATATGCAGAATACATCATGAGAAACGCAGGACTGGAAGAAACACAAGCTGGAATCAAGATTACCGGGAGAAATATCAACAACATCAGATATGCAAATGACACCACCTTTATGGCAGAAAGTGAAGAGGAACTAAAAAACCTCTTGATGNTTTTTTTTGTAGTAAGGCTTCCTAAAGCCCACTTCACACTCCAGGATGTCTGGCTCTGTATGAGTGACCACACCATTATCCAAGTTATTAAGAGCTTTCTTGTAGTAAGGCTTCCTAAAGCCCACTTCACACTCCAGGATGTCTGGCTCTGTATGAGTGATCACACCATTATCCAGGTTATTAAGAGCTTTCTTGTAGTGAAGGAGATGCAAGAGATTTTGGTTTTGTTCCTGGGTCAGGAAGATCTCCTGATGGAGGAATGTCAACCATTCCCAGTATTCTTGCCTTGGAAACCCCACGGATAGAGGAGCCTGTTGTGCTACAGTCCATGGGGCCACAAAGAGTTGGATAGGACTGAGCAAATAACCATGCACACAAGACGTTTCTTGTATAGTTTTTCTATGTATTCTTGCCACCTCTGTTTAATCTCTTCTGTTTCTGTTAGGTCCTTACTGTTTCTGTCCTTTATCATGACCATCCTTGCAGAAAATATTCCCTGATATCTCCAATTTTCTTCAAGAGTCTAGTCTTTCCTATTCTATTGTTTTCCTCTATTTCTTTGCATTGTTCACTTAAGAAGGCCTTCTTATCTCTTCTTACTATTCTCTGGAACTGTACATTCAATTAGGTATATCTTTCCCTTTCTCCCTTACCTTTCACTTCACATTAAGAAAATTGGAACCTCCTCAGACAACCACTTTGCCTTCTTGCATTTCTTTTTCTTTGGAATGATTTTTGTTATTGCCTCCCATGCAGTGTTTCAAACCTCCACCCATAGTTCTTCAGACACTCTTATTTACCAGATCTAATCCCTTGAATCTATTCATTACCTCCATTGTATAATCATGAGGGACTTGATTTAGGTCATATATGAACAGTCTAGTAGTTTTTCCTATTTTTTTCAATTGAAGCCTGAATTTTGCAATAAGGAGCTGATGATCTGAGGCACAGCCAGCTCCATGTCTTGTTTTTATTGACTACCTAGAACTTCTCCATCTTTGGTTGTAAAGAACATAATCTGATTTCTGTATTGACCATCTGGTGATGTCCATGTAGAGATGTCTCTTGTGTTGTTGTAAAAGGATGTTGTTATGAACAGTGAATTCTCTTTNCTACCTAGAACTTCTCCATCTTTGGTTGTAAAGAACATAATCTGATTTCTGTATTGACCATCTGGTGATGTCCATGTAGAGATGTCTCTTGTGTTGTTGTAAAAGGATGTTGTTATGAACAGTGAATTCTCTTTACAAAACTCTGTTAGCCTTTGTCCTGCTTCATTTTGTACTCCAAGGCCAAACTTGCCTGTTACTCCAGGTATTTCTTGACTTCCTACTTTTGCATTCCAGTTCTCTATGATGAAATGGACATCTTTGTGAGTCTGTGTGTGTGTGTGTGTGAGTGTGTGTGTGTGTGTGTGAGTGTGTGTGTGTGTGTTAGTTCTAGAAGGTCTTGTAGTTTTTCATAGAACCAGTCAACTTCAGATTATTTGTCATTAGTGATAGGGACATAGACTTGGATTACTGTGATGTTGAATGGTTGGCTTTGGAAATGAACTGAGATCATTCTGTTGCTTTAAAGGTTACAGCCAAGTGCTGCATTTCAGAATCTTGTTGACTCTGAGGGCTACTTCATTTCTTCTAATGGATTCCTGCCCACAGTAGTAGATATAATGGTCATCTGAATTAAATTCTCTCATAATAAATAAAAAGAGGAAGTCTATTTGTAACAAAGTGTTTAAAAGTGCACCCTGGAACTTCCGTGTCAGATGGCTTAGGCTTCAACTGCCAGTGTAGGAGGTACAGGTTAGAGTCCTTAGAGGGATCTAAGACCCCACATGCCTTGTGGCTAAAAAAACTAAAACATAAAAAATAAGCAATATTGTAACAAATTCAATAAAGACTTTAAAAAATTGTTCACATTAAAAAAGATAAACAAAAATACACCCCTTAGATGCAGCCAATCTAGTTGGCAAAATCTGGAATGAAGAGTAACACAAAATGCAGACGTCCATCATGACGTTCATGATGGATTTTTGCACTTTTTCAAGAATTTCAAAATCACCTAAATGTCTAGTTATAATTAGGTCATTAAAAACATCACAGCATATTCATTTTATGAAGAAATATAAATATACATATAGTTAAAAATTAGGTTATAACCTGTCTGAAAAATATAGCAAAATACTTGTCATGTTTTTACCATTTATTGAGTACTTACTCTATGCCATAGTTACGAGGTTACACATCCATTAATTTCATTCTCCGCATATCACTTGATGAAGTTGGCATTATTTCTACTATTACCATTAATACTACTCTTTTGCTATTTACCTACTCAGAGCACTTCACCACTACATTTATAAATACTCTGAGAAAGCTTTCTGGTAGTATTGATAATAATCACAGGACTTGTCTATCAAACAAAATATGGAAAAGTAGAACTCTATCACTATTTGACATTTTGATCATTTTTGGAGGAACAGATCTCCATGGGTTTAGGCTGTTATACTCATAGACAGAAGTAAGGTTGAGCTCCCATTTCATTGCCAAGATAGGTGACCTGGAGTCATCATCTTGTTATGGGTTCTAGCTTCTCTAAGAGTAGTCATCCATTTGCAGATCAGATGATTTTCATGATGTTTAAAAACTAAAACAGCACGCATACTGACCAGTCAGAGCAATGCCACAGCCAACCAGAATGTATACCTGCACAAGTAAGCAATAAAGCTATATTGGTGCATAATGGGTGACTACCTGCCCCGGTGATCTGAAATTAGAGAGTTACTTGTGCTGTCCTGGGCCATTTCAGTCACACTTCACCAGCAAACCCTAAACCATTAGACTCATAGGAATCAACTTCTGCTTTCATGGATGGCTGAGCAAAGTTTTAATGAGAGCCCCCTCTAACACAGTGAAAGCAGTTTCCTCATGAAATGGCAATAAGCAAGATAAGTAAAGTTTCCAACAAGTTATACTGGGAAATCTGTACAGAGTTCTTAATGAAGTGGCAAGGTCAATTACAGACTTCTAATTAACTACATAATTGCTATGAATTAGTAAATCTCCCAGCTTGGATTGCTTTTACTGTTTTGTGGTTGAAAAAATACATTCTCCTCAATTTTCTTCTTCTTATTCTTTCAGTGTAATTAAGTATTTTTTTGAACCACTGACCTTTTCTAAGAGACATTTAATTATTGTTAATCCGTAGCTCTTATTTTTAATCATCCAAAAATTTAATGGCTTTAACAGCAGTGAGCACCTTAGCTAGGAACTGGGTCTATGTATATTATGGAACATTGAGCCACACAAACTTGGGAATAATATAACCTATTTATTAAATAGACAAGTAGCCATCCCAAACATTGATTACTAGGAAAAGGAAAACATTAGCTAATATTTTATGATACATTCTGGGCCTTGTTTTGTGTTAATGCATTTCATCATCACCTTTTCAATATAGGAGAAAGAAGTGCCTGTGATGAGACATTGAGTTTCACCTTTAATTCAGGCCAATGAAGGGGAAGACATTAAGAATCTAGTTCAAAACAATTCTTTCCACTTATTGAACTTATTCACAAAAGTTTGACACAAATACCTGTTGGCCTTTCCTGCTGATTTTAGAAATAAAGAATCACAGAGTAGAAATGAGATTTTAATTCAATGTATTGCTAGAGAAGACAAAGAAATTGTGTCATAATTACTATCTGGCATACAATATAACTTATTACACAGTTGTCCTTTCTTCATCTTGTAGGTGGGAAAAAACATTCTATTGACTTCCACTTTCTCCCACTGGTTACTCTTAATAATTATTGCAGTCATCTGCTCATATATTCTTTTGTTATTTTATTCATTGAAAATTTATTTTTATTATTTTAAAATTTTATTATTTTTAAGTAAGTAAATAATTTAAGATAAAATATATTAATATATTTTAATATATAATATAATTTAAGATAAAAATATATAAAGATATATTTATGTTGTTATTTATTTATTTAATTTAATAATCCAACTATCACCTGGAAGGGGAAGATGATAGTTCTTGGCCTACTGTGAATGCTCTCAGTAAAAATCTACCCCATAACAATAGAAATGAGACTGACCTCTCTCAGATTCACTGTCTATATTGTAGTAGGGAGGATATAAGAGGCGACTGAAGTTGAGGAGGGAACAAACATAAATTGCATCTGAGGAGTCTGATCAGTTAAATAAAAATTAAGAAACTCAATTAAATAAGCTTAAGACCCATTAGTTTGTTGGTTTATGTTTTAGCTGCTGTGTTCTTAGACAACACAGAGGAAATCAAAGGGTTAAAGTTGTAAGAGCAATATCAGCATTCATCTCTGCTCTCAGTGTGAACTTAGAAAAGTCTTTTGACCTCAGTTTCATCAGTGACTAATTCTACCCACCTGATATGTGGTTAATAAGTAATGCATATATACAGCTGTTGTTCAGTCACTAAGTCATGTCCGACTCTGCAATCTCATGGACTGCAGAACACCAGGCTCCCCTGTCCTTCACTGTTGCCTGGAATGTGCTCAGATTCGTGTCCATTGAGTCAGTGATACAATCTAACCATCTCATCCTCTACTGCCCCTTTCTCCTTTTGCCTTCAATCTTTCCCAGCATCAGAGTCTTTTCCAATGATTTGGCTCTTTGCATCAGGTGGCCAAAGTGTTGGAGTTTTAGCACCCATCCTTCCAATGAATATTCAGGACTGATTTTCTTTAGGATTGACTGGTTTGATCTCCTTGCCATCCAACGAATTCTCAAGAGTTCTCAAGCACCAGAATTTGAAAACATTTTAAATATATATGTATTTAGTAGAGTCTTTACCACTTGTAAGTTACTAAATAGATATTATCAGACAGTCTAATCCAAGTTCTGAAATGGACTAACTGCTTCTTTCCAAAAGCCACACTCTACTCAACTTCAGTTTTCAAAAAATTCCCAATGAAGCAGAGAGGAACAAAATATGATGGATTTTGAGTGAACCCTTTCCAGCATGCCTCTAGCAGGGCCCACTACCTCTCAGTCTGCTGCCGTGTGGCCTTAGCGACCACCCACTGGACCAAGCTGGCAGTCTTGTGACACTGAATTAGTATGCTGCCTGGGCCTTTACATTAAGCTGAGGGTTGATGACTTCTCAAGCTCCGTGATTTTCTCTGAGGGAGGTGCTTAGCATATTTGCAGCAGCACCATGGGATGCTCTTTCCAAGGTACAGCTGCCTCCACAGTCTGCAGTAGCCTCATTGCCCAAGTCATGACCACCTCCTCCACAAGTCGGTCTCAGCCTCAGCTGAGACAGAGCTCTGGTATGCCAAGCTGTATTTAAGAACCTCATGCTGAAGTCCTTGGGCTTTAACGTTGTGTGCTAAGTCACTTCAGTCCTGTCCAACTCTTTGCAACCCTAAGCTTATGCTTTCCTTGTTCCCCAGGTATCCAGTGCAGTGGTTAGTTAGGTGTTTAGTTAACCTTCCTTTGAAGACTGAATGGAAAAAAATCCTCATTTGCAGAAATTGTTCCTTCGGACAATCGGAAATCATCACATAGGGTCCTGTGCTCTGCTAACTGCTCTTTCGTTATTGCTTAGTGTCTAAGTCGTGTGAACTTAGAACCGATGTACTGTAGGCTGCCAGGCTCCTCTTTCCATGGGCTTTCCCAGGCAAGAATACTGGAGCACGTTGCCATTTTCTTCTCCAATGGATTTTCTCAACCAGGGATCAAGCCTGCATCTCTTGCATTGGCAGGTGGATTCTTTACCACTGAGCTCTTTGAAGATTCCTTTATTTAAGCCTTGGGGGTGGTGGTTTAGTCACTAAGTCATATCCAACTCTTGTGACCCCATGGACTGTAGCCTGCCAGGCTCCTCTGTCCATGGGATTCTCCAGGCAAGAATACTGGAATGGGTTGCCATTTCCTTCTCCAGGGAATCTTCCCAACCCAGGAATCGAACCTGGGTCTCCTGCACTGCAGGCAGACTCTTTCCCAACTGAGCTATGAGGGAAGCCAAATTTAAGCCTTACAATAATACCATGAAGAAGATATAATTTCCATTTTAAGGATGAAGAAACTGAGCTTAAAAATCCTAAGTGAAATATTAATACTAAGTAAGGTACTCACATTTTCACACCTGGGGATGAAGCTTAAACTTCAGTTTATCTGAATCTATGCTCTTATCTACTATTAAATGTGACTTGGAAAAAGTGAAGGTAGAGAGACTTCCCTGATGGTGCAGTGGCTACAATTCCATGAGCCCAATGCAGGGTCCCTGGGTTGGATCCCTGGTTGGGGAACTAGATCCCACGTGCCACAACTAAGAGTTCACATACAGCAGCTAAACACCCAAGATCTGGTGTAGCCAATAAATAATTTTTTATTTTAAAGTGAAGGTAGAGTTTCAGGGTGAATGTGTCCTCATGCATGCTTATAAGGGTCCTTGCACTTTATGAATGTGAGGAAGGGGCAGGAGGAGAAACTCTGTGTATTACCCATTATGAAACATTTCACTCAAGATTTCTCTTCCCTTGGATGTTGAGGCAGAACAATCCACCCCCCACCTTCCTTGCCACACTCCTACTCCCCTCCTTCCCATCCCATGAAAGCCAAGATGCCCACCCCTTGATTCCTGGAATCTGAGAATACATTACGTTATATGGCAAAGGAGAATTAAAGTAGCAGATGGAATTAAGGTTGCTTAGTCAGTTGCTCTTGAGATGGGGATACTGGCTGTTATCTTAGATATTGCAGTGGGTACAATGTAATCATAGAGTCCTTTAGAGTGGAAGAGGAAGACAAAACAGAACCAGAGAGGTGGAAGTGTGACTAGGCCTGGGCCCCACGTTGCTGGTTTTATAAGTAGAAAAAGAGACCCAAGGCTGCATATAGTCTCTAGAAGCTGGAATAAAAGTTTAGGGATTGGATTCTCCCCTGAGCCTGCAGAAAGTATGCAGACCCACTTACATTTTGGTTTAGCCTGTTGATATCCATTTCCGATTGCTGACCCCCTGAACTGTAAGATAATAAATATGGGTTGTTTTGCACCAGTAAACCTGTGGCAATTTGTTACAGCAGCAATAGGAGACTAATGCTAATACTAATGGGCATCTTAGGAGCCTTAGAATATATACTTTATAGTGACTCCCACTATAAAGGTGGCCAAAATATTGGAGCTTCAGCTTCAGCAGCAGTCCTTCCAGTGAATATTCAGGACTGATTTCGTTTAGGTTTGACTGGTTTTCTGCCATTAATTATTTTCCCACTAGATGGCAGTGTAGTGTGTGGTCAGAGCCGCACATTCCCGTCTATATTTACACAAAGGCATTCATCATTGCATTGCTTAATGTGGAAGAGGAAGAAATTCTCCTCTACCTTTCTTGGTTCCTCTGGCTGGTCCAAGAACTAATGTGAAACAGATTAACTGGAGAAAATGAAACCAAAGTCTAATAACATGTATACATGAGAGAGACCTGGAAAAGCTAACTCTCTCAAATGGCTGAAACCCCCACCTTAAATGTCATCTTCAGCTAAAGACAAAAAAAGGATGTTGAGGGTAGTGGTTTGGGCCTTTAGAGGGGAAGAAGGCAACTCATATAGAGATAGAAAAGAAAAAAAGTGTGATAAACAAATTTTTGCTAGGTCAGGCAGAGACAATGGGACACAGAGGAATTTTAACAAACAAGCTTTGCTAGTTTTCTTCTAGTCTACTCACTTAGTTCATACTATAATCATGGTGATATTTCCATTCCTGGAAAATGAAGGTCCTCTATCTACATTCACATAGGAAGTTGAGGAAAGGTCAGCGTTTTCATCCTGAGTCTTTTGGGCATTTATTGTTTTCAGCTCAAAATAATCAGCATGGCAAAGAGACATTTTGCCGTGGCAAATTTTGTTCCCCTACAGCTCAAGGATTGTCTCACTCCAATAGTCAACTCACATCCCTGCGCCCTGGGCACCACTAGTATGAGAATCAGCTCTGCCATGGGCTTAGTATAAAAGCTGTTTTTGATGGATGGAAATTGTGTCTTCATGCATGAAAAATGATTAAAAGCAAATCTGTTAGTCATTTTTGTCTGCACTCCTCCCTAAAATTGTTGTCAAATTAGAAAGTGTCAGTTCAGTTCAGTTCCATCACTCAGTCGTGCCCTACTCTTTGCAACCCCATGGACTGCAGCATGCAAGCCCTCCCTGTCCTTCACTGTCTCCCAGAGTTTGCTCAAACTCATGTCCATTCAGTCAGTGATGCCGTCTCATCCCCTATCACCCCCCTTTTGCCTTCAATTTTTCCTAGCCTCAAGGTCTTTTCCAATGAATCAGCTCCTCGCATCAGGTGGCCAAAATATTGGAGCTTCAGCTTCAGCAGCAGTCCTTCCAGTGAATATTCAGGACTGATTTCCTTTAGGTTTGACTGGTTTTCTGCCATTAATTATTTTCCCACTAGATGGCAGTGTAGTGTAAGCAAAAAGAAAAATGGGTTCCTTACCCTTAGCTTCTCTTGTGGAAGATGCTTAACTGCTGTTTCAGAAGAGGAAAATCAGCCGGATCAAGGCAATCACCGTCAGAGGGGTAGATAGGGCTAATCTAGCTGATTCCAGGGCAGTGGAGGTCAAAAAAGAGCATGGATTTTAAGGGTCTCGGCACCTGTAATTCTTAGTTGTAGGATCCTGGAAGGTTATTTAACATCTGTCATGGCCTCAGTTTCCACATTTGTACAATAAGCATGAATATAGATAAAATGAAGTAATAGTGTTAAAAATCTTAGGACATAATAGGCATTCAATTACTAACAGTTCTTTCCCCTGTCTAGGGAAAAATATACCATTTATATCTTGGATCTTCAGTTGAGTTCAGTCGCTCAGTCTTGTCCGACTCTTTGTGACCCCATGAATCGCAGCACACCAGACCTCCCTGTCCATCACCAACTCCCAGAGTTCACTCAGACTCATGTCCATCGAGTCAGTGTTGCCATCCAGCCATCTAATCCTCTGTCATCCCCTTCTTCTCCTGCCCCCAATCCCTCCTAGCATCAGAGTCTTTTCCAATGAGTCAATTCTTCGCATGAGGTGGCCAAAGTACTGGAGTTTCAGCTTTAGCATCTTTCCTTCCAAAGAAATCCCAGGGCTGATCTCCTTCAGAATGGACTGGTTGGATCTCCTTGCAGTCCAAGGGACTCTCAAGAGTCTTCTCCAACACCACAGTTCAAAAGCATCAATTCCTCAGTACTCAGCTTTCTTCACAGTCCAACTCTCACATCCATATATGACTACTGGAAAAACCATAGCCTTGACTAGACGGCCCTTAGTCGGCAAAGTAATGTCTCTGCTTTTGAATATGCTATCTAGGTTGGTCATAACTTTTCTTCCAAGGAGTAAGCGTCTTTTAATTTCATGGCTGCAGTCACCATCTGCAGTGATTTTGGAGCCCCCCAAAATAAAGTCTGACACTGTTTCCACTGTTTCCCCATCTATTTCCCATGAAGTGATGGGACCAGATGCCATGATCTTCGTTTTCTGAATGTTGAGCTTTAAGCCAACTTTTTCACTCTCCTCTTTCACTTTCATCAAGAGGCTTTTTAGTTCCTCTTCACTTTCTGCCATAAGGGTGGTGTTATCTGCATATCTGAGGTTATTGATATTTCTCCCGGCAATCTTGATTCCAGCTTGTGTTTCTTCCAGTCCAGCGTTTCTCATGATGTACTCTGCATATAGGTTAAATAAGCAGGGTGACAATATACAGCCTTGATGTACTCCTTTTCCTATTTGGAACCAGTCTATAATCTGCAGGTACGGTTATGATAAAATGAAGGGTCTATTTCACTTGTTTCTTTGCTTAGTTGGGTTGGGTTTTTTGTTTGTTTTTATGCTTTTTTAAAAAAACTAATTTTGATTGGAGTATAGTGTTTTACAATGCTGTGTTAGTTCCTACTGTCCAGAAGAATGAATCAGCCATACATATACCTGTATCCTCTCCCTTTTGGACTTCTTTTCCTTGAAAAGCAAGAAGAAATGATTTGGTCTTTACCCTGCTTCAGTTTGACTAGAACTTTCCTAAAAGCCTTGCCATAACCTTTGTTTGATGCTCTGCAGCGCTGTAGCTCTCTCTCATCCTTCCTTTGCAGTTGAGGTTCATCTTATGTGGAAAGGATTGTCAACTTTCCCTGAGGTCTTCAAGGCTGACTAACATTTCCTTCTTCCTCTGCCTGTAGCCTTTAGTGTGTGGTTGCATAAGAATAGTGTCCATGTAGCAGAATTGGAGAGTGTAGCGAGTTGAACGGTGACCCCCAAAAGGGCCTACCAGAAACTCGACAACATGACTTTCTTTAGAAATAGTATGCTTTGCAGATGTAATTAAGTTCAGGATCCTGACGTGGATTATCCTGGATTATCCAGGTGGGCCCTAAATCCAATACATGCCTTTAGTAAGTCAGAGAAATGTGAGAGAGGAAGAGGAGAAGGCCACGTGAGATTATTAACCAAACCAAATCTGGGTCCATTTGGGTTTCAGGAAAGCATTTTTTAAAGGTCAGGGGAGGGAAGAAAGGGAAAGTCATAGGGTATCTGGTCTGCTCACGCAGAATTCTCTGATTGGTTGATGATGAAATATCAAGGCAGTGTCATATGGGGTAACATCAATCCTTAGGCTCCAGTAGTTCTGGGGGGTACTTCTTCATGATCATCAAATAATTAATTTCTCCCATTTTGTGGGGGTCTTAGCAACTGTAAAACAATTCCGGAAATATATATCAGATACCATTATCTCTGTAATTAGGGAGGAACTAAAGATTCTGTGACTCCCAAATGGCTGATTTACTGCTCAAATTGTTGTTAGTTCTGCTGGCCCAGCTATGATTTTTGATACTATATGTTCACATTCTTTTGATTATTAATTCTCTGTGCAGGCCTTGGTGACTTAGGAGAGCCCTGGGAGACTCCAGCATTTCTACAAACAAGAGGCAGGCAGAGGACATGGGGGGAGAGAAGACCCTGTCCTGGGAAGGCCACCTAGGGTTCTGCTGTGTTACAAGATGGAGGCAGAGATTGGAATAATGAAGCCACAAACCAAGTGGTCTTGGCAAGGCAGCAGTGAGCAGTGGCATGATGCTAATTCCTCATTCCCTGCCAAGGAATTCAACCTGGGTAGCCTGGATGAGGGCTTCCTGAGTGGTTCAGTGGTAGAGAATCTTTCAGCCAATGCAGGCATCCAGTCCCATCACTTCATGAGAAATAGATGGGGAAACAGTGGAAACAGTGTCAGACTTTATTTTTGGGGGGCTCCAAAATCACTGCAGATGGTGATTGCAGCCATGAAATTAGAAGACGCTTACTCCTTGGAAGAAAAGTTATGACCAACCTAGATAGTATATTCAAAGGCAGAGACATTACTTTGCCAACTAAGGTCTGTCTAGTCAAGGCTATGGTTTTTCCAGTAGTCATGTATGGATGTGAGAGTTGGAGTGTAAAGAAGGCTGAGTACTGAGGAATTGATGCTTTTGAACTGTGGTGTTGGAGAAGACTCTTGAGAGTCCCTTGGACTGCAAGGAGATCCAACCAGTCCATTCTGAAGGAGATCAGCCCTGGGATTTCATTGGAAGGAAAGATGCTAAAGCTGAAACT
>SJYV01037917.1:103650-167159 GCA_006410875.1 Neotragus pygmaeus | reverse complement strand
ATTCTATTGTTTTCCTCTATTTCTTTGCACTGATCACTGAGGAAGGCTTTCTTATCTCTCCTTCATATTCTTTGGAACTCTGCATTCAAAAGGGCGTATCTTTCCTTTTCTCCTTTGCCTTTCACTTCTCTTCTTTTCTCAGATATTCATAAGGCCTCCTCAGACAACTATTTTGCCTTTTTGCATTTCTTTTTCTTAGGGGCGGCCTGGATCACTGCCTCCTGTACAATGTCCGAACCTCCGTCCATACAGGCACTCTGTCTATCAGATCTAATCCCTTGAATCTATCTGTCACTTACACTGTTATAATCATAAGGGATTTGATTTGAGTCATGCCTGAATGGTCTAGTGGTTTTCCCCACTTTCTTTAATTTAAGTCTGAATTTGGCAATAAGGAGTTCATGACCTGAGCCTCAGTCAGCTCCCAGTCTTGTTTTTGCTGACTGTATAGAGCTTCTCCATCTTGGCTGCAAAGAATATAATCAATCTGATTTCAGTGTTGACCATCTGGTGATGTCCATGTGTAGAGTCTTCTCTTGTGTTGTTGGAAGAGGGTGTTTGCTATGACCAGTGCGTTCTCTTGGCAAAACTCTGTTAGCCTTTGCTGTGCTTCATTCCTCATTCCAAGGCCAAATTTGCCTGTTATCCCAGGTGTTTCTTGACTTCCTACTTTTGCTTTCCAGTCCCCTATAATGAAAAGGACATCTTTTGGGGGTGTTATTTCTAAAAGGTCTTGTAGGTCTTCATAGAACCTTTCAACTTTAGCTTTTTCAGCATGACTGGTTGGGGCATAGACTTGTATTACTGTGATATTGAATGGTTTGCCTTAGAAATGAACAGAGATCATTCTGTTGTTTTTGTTGACCATGATGGCTATTCCGTTTCTTCTAAGGAATTTCTGCCAACAGTAGTAGATATAATCGTCATCTGAGTTAAATTCACCCATTCCAGTCCATTTTAGTTCACTGATTCCTAGAATGTCGATGTTCACTCTTGCCATCTCCTGTTTGACCACTTCAAATTTGCCTTGATTCTTGGACCTGACATTCCAGGTTCCTATGAAATATTGCTCTTTACAACATTGGACCTTGCTTCTATCACCAAAACTGCGTATTGTTTTTGCTTTGGCTCCATCCCTTCATTCTTTCTGGAGTTATTTCTCCACTGATCTTTAGTAGCATATTGGGCACCTACTGACCTGGGAGGTTCCTCTTTCAGTATCCTATCTTTTTGCCTTTTCATACTGTTTATGGGGTTCTCAAGGCAAGAATACTGAAGTGGTTTGCCATTCCCTTCTCCAATGGACCACATTCTGTCAGACCTCTCCACCATGACCTGCCCATCTTGGGTGGCCCCACATGGCATGGCTTTGTATCATTGAGTTAGACAAAGCTGTGGTCTGTGTGATCAGATTGACTAGTTTTCTGTGATTATGGTTTCAGTGTGTCTGCCCTCTGATGCCCTCTTGCAACACCTACCATCTTACTTGGGTTTCTCTTACCTTGGATGAGGGGTATCTCCTCATTGCCGCCCCTCCTGACCTTGAATGTGGAATAACTCCTCTGGGCCCTCCTGTGCCCGCATTCCTTGGATGTGGGGTGGCTCCTCTAGGCCACCGCCCCTGGCCTCAGGTGAGGCGTAGCTCCTCTCGGCCGCTCCTGCGCTGTTGCAGCCTGGCACTCTCGGCTACCGCCCCTGACATCGGAAGCAGGGTACCTGCATAAAGCCAGCCTGCCTGCTGTAGGTTATTCAATGGCCAGGAATGACCTCTCCACTGCTTTCTTGAGTCAGTCAGTGTTCTTGTTCTTTTGGCCACCTGTATTCACTCTGTGTTCTGCCCAGTTGACTCCATGATGTTCTTAAAGCTGTGGCAGCAGGTAGGCTTTTAAGATCCGTGACACTTTTTTTTTTTCCTTTTGGTATGCAAGAGGAACTTTCCAATTAGATCATTACTAAATATTGATTCTCCACTAAGTAGAAACATAAATACCACTTTATTTCCTGTGTAACACCATTAAATGCCCTCCTTGGTAATAGTAGTCCAAATTTTATGATGTTTATTATTTATTACCCAGTGGTCATTTGGCTGCTGAAGCTCCCAGGATAGTGTAGATGAGGAAAAAAAAAAAAAGTCAGTGGTAAATGCTCTATCACTAGGCATGAATACTTACAGCTTAATGGTGAATAATGATTTCAATTTTAATTTTTAGGCATGATCCAGTCATTTCTTTCTTAGGAGCTTGTCAGTAGCTTGACTAAAGATATTGATAAATGTGGAAAGCTAGAAAAGATAGCTAAATACACAAAAAGTTGAATTGGAAGACAAACGTATCTTGATGTTGGAATGATGAGTGGAAATCAACCATGTCAAATGTAGGATGGATACATGTAAATTCCTGCACTGAAGTTAGAAAACATTCCATTCAGCTGCAGGATGGGAAGATGTGTCTTCACAGCTGGGCATTTACCAGAGTCTGTCTCTACATCAACTTTAGAAGTGGGTGGGCTTCCCTGGTGGCTCAGATGGTAAAGAATCCACCTGCAGTGCAGGAGACCCAGTTTGATCCCTGAGTCAGGAAGATTCACCAGAGAAGGGAACTGCTACCCATTCTTGCCTGAAGAAATCCATGAGCAGAGGAGCCTGGCAGGCTACAGTCCATGGAGTCAGAGAGTCAGACATGACTGAGTGACTAACACGCATACATGTATCCTTCAAAGCACTTTATACTCTGGTCCTTACCTGCCTGTCAGCCTCAGATCTAATGACATTTTCTCCCAGCCCCACTCTCTTCACACAGGTGATGGGGAGGTAGATTTTAGCTCAATATAAGGAAGAATTTTCTAACAACAAAGCTGCCCCCAAATAGCATGAACTTTCTCTAGAAGCAGCCATGTCCCGCAAGCAATAACAAGTGTTCCAGCTGAGGCTTAATAAACTTTGCTATGGTAATTGGAAAGGGGATTGAAACAAGGTAACTAAGAAAATAGACTTCAGAATAGAAAAGTTCAAAAATGCATGATTTGGGGCCGAATGGTAGTTTCTAGAGCTTTGTTAGCCTCTTTTCAATACCAGTCTGCGGCTTAGTAGCTGTGTGACCTTGGCAGGTCATTAGAACTCTCCTAGTCTCGAGTATCTATAAAATGTAGACAACAAGAGTGCCTCCCTCACAAGGGCTATGCTCAGCATTGTGTAAGGGTAAGAAATAAACATGCATAAAGCTCTTAGAACATTACCTGGCATATCATAAGCACTTAATAAATGTTAATTATTTTATTATTATTTAACCACTTAAACCTATGTTTTCTCATTGATAAAATGAAGGTAATATTTATCTTTCAGGTTTCTTTTGAAAAAGAAATGATGTATGATCAACATAATTCTTAACATACAAAACATCTATGATTATTAGTTTGATGAAATTTTTTACTGTATATGATATCATTTCTTACAAACCTGAGATTCTATGATTGAATTACTCCAAGGGCCAGATATCAGAGGAATTTTCCCAGCATATTCTGTGGAGGCAGATGCCTATAACTTATGTATAGAAACAAAACGTTCCATCATTCCATCCAATTTAATACATGAATGATGAAAGAAGGAGAGTGGGTGAGACAAAGAATATAAATGAACTAGGAAGAGGAAGAAAGAAAGAAAGAAAATGACAGCTCAAAGATTATAATCCTTACTCCCAATAATCCATGAAACAGCACATGGAAAATTTGGTACCAAAACAAATCTTAAAAAAAAAAAAAAAAACTCCACTGGTATCATAATCTTTCTGATAAGGAAGATATTTATTATTTCTCATTACCATCATATTTTTATTGGGTTTGCAAAATATGCATTTTTCAGATTGAAGGATGGAAACTGATTTTAAAATCCAAACATAGTTTAAAACTATATTCTAAAAGCTATAAATTCCTTCTCAGTATAATTGCCTATACTGAACTGTCATTATTAAGACACATGTGAATTGTGCTTCTCTGTGAATATTTTTAGTGTATAGGTTTGACACTGGATTTAAAGATGTTTCTGTCTTTTAACTTCTCTCTTTTATTCTGATATTAAAATGTTAGAATAGAAACACCTATTTTCATGGTTTGCAAACTCCTAACAATTGAAATTGAGCTCTTCCAACTGCTTTCATTTTAATTTTCTGATTGAACAGTGTTCCTTTATATAATAAGCACTAACTTGTCTGCATGCAGTGGGCTCTATGGAATATACAAGGGGAGTTTAAGAGCTCATCTCCCATTTCTAGTTTAATATACTCCAGCTAGGGTGGTATGAGGAGGAGGAAATGAGAAGTGTGCACAATAATTAAGTGATAACACAAGCAGTTGGCTGTTTACAAGATGGACACTGTCAGTACTTCAGGGTTCAGATATATTGCTGAGGAGATGTGGGAGGAGTTATCACTTTTAAGAGGTCCTGCTGCAGGGCAAGAGAAAATGCTGGCTCCTGATATCTGTGTTCTGTGACAGTGGGCAAAATAACCTCCCAAAGATTCTGCTGCTTCCTCTATGGAATGAGCATAATGCTGCCTCCCTCTCTTTAGGAAGAATTAAAAACAATATACATACTATATATATATATATATATANAATAAAAATATTTACCCTAATTGGTGGAATTTTGTCCCAATATAATTTCGAGGCTGCCTTTCTTTCAAGCTCTAACCCATGACCTAACAAACTAAGACTAAGAAAAAAGGTTTGGTATTATACAATACATGAGCCTCATTTATTTCTGCAGCTTCTTTCCGGCGAAAGTAGCTGGGCTTATGGCAGGAGTATTAGGCTAATTGTCCAGGGAATATTCTTTCCCTAATCAGAAATTCAGACCTAATTTTCAAAGGGAACGGACCTGAAGATTTATGCACACAATTCACTCTTTTCACTCCCTGAATGAATGTCACTTAAACACACCAGACACAGTTGTTCGGTCATTAAGTCATGTCCAACTCATTGAGACCCCATGGACTGTAGAACACTAGGCTCCTCTGTCCATGGGATTTCCCAGGCAAGGATACTAGAATGGGTTGTCATTTCCTTTTCCAGGGACTCTTCCTGCCCCAGGGATCAAACCCAAGTCTCTTGCATTGGCAGGCGGTTTCTTCACTTCTGAGCCACCTGAGAAGCTCACCAGGTACAGTTACACTCTGGAAATTGAAAGTTAAATAAACCAGTGTCCTTAGATGTGGAGTAGCTTACAATCAAGTGGAAGAGATAGATATGTAAATTGTCACTGTAATTTGATATGCTAAGTTCTTTAAGATATATATAAATAGAATGTTGTTGAAACACAGAAGGAAAGATTAGTTGAACACCCTGGAGTCACATCTAGAGTGACTAGAATACTCTGATTAGATGTCTCCTAGAAGATGTCAAGAGGAGGAAATGAAAGACTATTTAAAACTATTGGCTCAAAACTAAATCTTTANTCACATCTAGAGTGACTAGAATACTCTGATTAGATGTCTCCTAGAAGATGTCAAGAGGAGGAAATGAAAGACTATTTAAAACTATTGGCTCAAAGCTAAATCTTTAAATAAAGGTAATATTTTCTGCAGTTGAGTCCAACAATGCTATATCCTGGTTTATAATGACACGGATGACTATCTGTCTTTCTATCTGTTCATGCATCCACATGGATACAAGGTGAGAAACTTGGTACAAAGAGGGCTTTTTTCAAAATTACTCAAGAACAGCAAGCATGTCTTGGGGTGTCTTCTCCAAGATGCAGAATTGGAGACAATTGTTCGAAAACTAGCCATTTATTTCAGAGGTCATCCCAGAAAGCAGCAATGAAACATGGAAGAACTAAGACAATGACATGAGGGGGGCCAATAATAGATTCACATCAAGCCAGTTACCACTGTGGTCAACTGAGACCCAGTTCCTCTGAGAATCTCTAAGAAAATCACTCTAGAGTTATCCCCCAAGGTAAAAAGGAAAAGAGGCTGTTTATTCTTCATCTTCCATCTTTCATTTTGTGAGACTCAATTCAGAAACCCAAACTATTTTGAGCCAAGAGAAAGCCCTTATAGGGGAGAATCCCAGGTGCCTGCACTGGGACACCTTAGACATGCACTTGAATGTGATATCAAGGTGTTATAGGTGAAAACCAATAGCATCTTCTGTACGGTGTTAACTGAGATTGTCCCAGGTGAACTGGACTGAACATATGGTCTCCCTACTGTTGACCTCATATATTAGGAATGCATTTTTCTTTCTCTCTGTGAGTTGAATATGAATCTGAAAAATTCAAAACAGTTAAATTTGGAGGATGTAAATAAAAATGTCCATTATTAGATTTCAACTAAAATCCTCTCTTGATATCTTGCTCATACAATCCACAACCATGTAGAAGCTCAGTGGTTTGTGTTGCTACCCTCCTTTATCCAATTATATTTGCTCCATCTGTACTTTCTTGTGAAAATTCTCTAATTATCAAGCACACATTTAATTAAGCACCTTTTTAGTCACTTAGCTTGAAGTTGTGAAAGTTGAAAGAATGAGAATCAGTCATATGAGACGAATAACAAAAAGCATGAAATAGACCCACCTGTTCAAAATTGGTGAAATGAAATGAATGTGAGGAGTATTAAATATTCTGAGGAGCAACTATCACTTTATTGTTTTGCAAAATGGCTTTTGAATTGTCATTAATGTTCTTCGTAATTAATGAACACCAGATGGAATATGCAAGACAAGACCATAATCATCAGAGGGTGTTTCCTCAGAGTTAAATGAGGCAGAGCTTGGAAAGTTTTCTCCTCCCTTAGTCTTGGATCAGAAAAAAGGCCCATATATTTTGTCATAACTTTGGAGGAAACCTAAAAAGCACCCCCTGGCCTCTCTGATACCCAGATATGAGACACAGTACTTTATTTCTGGAGAAGGCAATGGCACCCCACTCTAGTACTCTTGCCTGGAAAATCCCATACCCATCCATTTTCAGTACAAAATTCTGCTATCTGACTCCAGATATTTTCAAGCAGTTTTCCTTCTTTCCCACTAGGTAGAAAGAACAGTTTTAAGAAACTATAAGTGGGTGAAAAGAGGAAGACAGAAAGTCAGATAGTTCCAGTGTCTGAATCATGAAAATGAATGAGTCAGTTGTTATTCCATGACTTGGAAGGGCAGGTGTACAATCCACAGCTAAAGCATATTAATATTAGTACTATTTAGATAGTAATAGAAATACAAGATCTGAAGTTCTATAAGGTCTTGAAGGATAGGATTTCAGGAACGTAATCCAGAGAACTTAAAAATATATGGAAATGATTGAAGATGAGGTATTATGGGGTTAGGTAGTAAATCAAGATGCAATGACTGTGTGCCACAATAAAAGAATGAGATGATCCATTCTTTAGACTTTTCTGTACTTTCCCTTGTGACTTAAACTTTGAGAAGTTTCAGAGAATGGAATAAACTCTTTAGTTCTAAAATGAAAATTATTAGAAATGTTTCTGCTGAATCTAGGTAGAAAAGAATCAGAGATGAAGCAAGGGAGGATGAGCTGTAATGTTGGGAAGTTCTCCTAAGAAGTAAATAAAACCCGTGTATATGGAGAGCGTTGTTGATTATACTCCAGGTCTTGAGCTTGCTTCTTCTCCAAACCAGTTAGAAAGTTGGAAACAGGGATTTTGCAAGTTAAAAATTAATAAATTTGTACCATTTGAGACTGGTAATATATTGACCTATTTGCTTATTAGACCTTAGCATGCTCACTCTCAGTCTGAGGCTTTCTTGATCATGTAGTCCCCATTAATTGAATTACTATTACCCACTACCTTTGCCCTTTCGTCTCTCAATACCCCACAAAAGTCTAACCTTCTCTAGGAAGATTTTCTTTATCCTCAAGTCCACTCTGATCTTCCTCTCTTTGAAATATTTTGATATCTATGATCTGTTTTACTCATTTTCTGGTTGGAGTATAAAATATAGTCTATACTATAATGCTTACTATTACTTTACATGCATAACCTTTTCTCTCCAACTAAACTGTAAGTTCATGAAGCCATGACTGTGACTTATACTTCTTCTGTGTATCCATATCACTGAAGATAGAACAACATGGATTCATGGACTATCTGAGCTGAAATAGCAACTGAGACCCATAAAAGAAAAAAAAAAAAAAAAAAAACACCTTTCCAGTGTCTTTTAAAGAGTTAGAGTGTTGAAACTTGACTATAAAATTCTGACCCAAGTCCAATGCTCTTTATATTATACCAGATAGCCTCTGAGATCTGATATGTATTGAGACAAATTTAATTAATGTCCTGGGGATTCTTAGGGGCATTCCCCAAAATAAAAGTATTGGAACTCACCACTTCTTTTGTGAAGGGGAGCATTTTTCAAAGTTGTCAAACTGAAGAGTTTTCCTTGAAAGAGCATTTAACCCATTTTCCCCAGTTAATTAGGCTGAATCAAGTCTTAGCTGCAGCACGTGGACTCTAGTTGTGGCACACAAGCTTCAGTAGTTAGGGTGCTCAGTCTTAGTTGCCCTCTGTGTGTGGGCTTTTAGTTCCCCAACCAGGGATCAAACTCGCATCACCTGCATAGTGTGGCTGATTCTTAACCATTGGACCACTGGGGAAGTCCACCCCCAATTTAACTCATTTCGGTTGGAGCAGAGAGTTTTGGCTTTTCTCACCCTTTCCTCTGCTCTTTGACTCTATCCAATAATCAGCAAGAAGGAGGGTTTTATCTTTTAAAATAAATCATCTATGTAACAATGAGAGCATCTTTCTGTCTTCTTTAGCAGTTAGAAAGTCTGTGAATTTTGTGCCACATGACACGTGGAAAAGGTCTAGCTACAACTTAAGACTTCATCAAAATCCTGCCTGTCCCTTCCAGCCATAGATCGATCAGCATTTTCCCATCAGCATATGAAATTTCTTCTAAATAAAAAGATACAAACACACAGTAAGAGAAGAAAGGAAAAGAGCAGACAAAAAGCAAAAGTGACAGAAATAATCAGACAGGTGTCTTTGGCAGACCTTATACTGCCTGACCCCCATTCCAAACCTTACCGCAGGCAAGTATGTGACAGCTGCCAGCCTGCAGACACAGGCACCAGCTGCTGAAAATGTACAACTTGAATTTCCTAAAACCTGACAGCAAAGATTAGCCTGATGGAGTCTTCTAGGGACAGTGCACATTGAACATAAGAACAGAAGCTGGTTGAAAGTAACAACAATGGTAATTTACAGAGTGCTCTGTGAAATCAGGGACCTCCCAGGTGGCTCAGTGGTAAAGAATCCACCTACCAGGGCAGGAGCTGCAGGAGATGCAGGTTCGATACCTGGGTCAGGAAGATTCCCTGGAAATGGCAACCCACTCCAGTATTCTTACTTGGAGAATCCCAAAGAGGAGCCTGGTGGGCTACAGTTCATGGGGTCACAAAGAGTCAGACATGACTGAACAATTGAGCATACACAGATGCAGACTGTGAAATTAACCACCAGTACACATTTCCCTTGAATTCAAAGCAAGCTGAGCCTTAGTCTTAGGGGAAAAGGTTGGCTTACTAATTAGTACTGAGTTTGGAACCTTGAAGTGCTGCCTATCACCTTTATTTTTAAATTTATTTTGGACTGGTATTATTATTTTTTTTCTCTCTCTCTGCTGAGAGAGAGCTGCCTCAGCAGCTATCTCAGCTATCAGAGCTGCCTTAAAATCCTCTCTCACATTTCTTTCTTTTTTTCAAATATAGTCACAAATTTGGATTTCTAAAATGTGCCAATTTATAAAAACTAATTCATAGATGAGAGAAAGCATTAGATATCTTTTATGTTCTGAATGTCTCAGAAAAATAGTTGAGGCTGTACCTGACAACAAAAGCAAGTTAGAAAGCACTCTTTCACAAGACCGATGATTTTCTTCCTATTGTGCTGAATCACAGTGGGTCCTGGAAACAAAGAGAATAAAGGCATTTCCTACATGGTGTTGTTTAATTATAAAGTAATTTGTTACTGAAATATGTTTGTGTATGGCGTACACATTTTAGCATTGACTTGTAGTACAATTCACTACAAGTTAAAGCTGATATTTTCCCAAGCTTTGAATCCTATTATACATTTATAGCCAAATGTGATGACACTGTTACAATTCAGGGCCAGGACTAAGGTGGAATGAGTGAAGCTCCCAGGAAGAAAATTTAAGAGACACTCTCAGGGCTGAGGCTGTACTCACATGATGGTCTCATGTGAGACCTTCTTAAATTTTGCACCCTAGGAGTTTCACTGCTCTCATCTGGTTGAAATTGTGGTCTTCACTCTTTGTCAATAAATGATCTGCCATATTATCTGAAACTGGGTATTGCAGTGTTGTCTACCCTGATGGTCTCTCTTTTTACCATCTCGGTGTTCTAGTAGAGATTGTAGACCTCTGAGTATCTCATTAAATGTGTCCAAGGCACAAAAAAAAGAATATTGTACTAGAAACTAAAATGCCAACTTCTTGGTGATTGAAAGAAATGGAGGACACCGGGGTCAAATTCCCAAAAGTAATTGGGATAGGGGGAGAATTTTGGAATTATGAGGAATATTATATGGTTCCCTGTCTGGGATTATTGACTAACATTTATTTCAAGTGTCACTGGAGGAAACTGTGGGTGGTAACACTTTTTAGCATCAGGGGATTTGAAGAGAACAGGAGTCGCCTGTTTATGAATCTGGCAGCCGTCCCCTCAGAGACTAACCTATAAAAACTCAGTGTTACCATGATGCAGCTATCTGTGAGCCTTTACCTTCCAGATATTTTGCCAGATATCCATTACAGACTATCTCTAATTCTCACAGAAGCCTATTTTTCAGGTGGTATTGCAAAGTATCAGAGTCATTGTTTGCAGCCATTAAGTTAACAAGTGTCAGAACCTACATTTTAAGCCAGCTTCATCAACCTCCAAATCCTTTAGTATAAATCACTGCCTGTGTTATGTGATTGATTGTAAAATATAATCAAACACACACTACTGTAATTAAAAAAGCCAGAATGATATTATAACCCATCAGAATATATTGTGAATAGCCTTCTGACTTATGGCAATATATAAGCATCTCATCCTAAAGTGTTGCCAAAACTTCGACCTCTGTTCACCGATGCTGAATAGAAACATGAAGACAGTTTGGGGTCAAGTAGGAAAGAATAGCTTTATTGCTTTGCTAGTCAAGGGGGCCCAAGGCAGGTGAATGACTCACACCTGTGTGTCTCACCCTGGAGGGGGTAGTGAGGAATCTTGTAGTGTTCAAGGATGTTACCCCTGTTCAGCTATTTACCTTATTTCTCACACATTCACAAAATTTGGTTGATGCTTTGTATTTTTCAGAATTCTTCTGGTTATAGGTGCTAGAAATCCAACTCTTTTGGCTTAAGCCAAAAAGTGGTTTAAAAACAGACCCATATAACCACAAATTCAGGGGGTAAGCTAGTTGTAGGCACGAGTGAATTAAGGGGTTCATATAATATCACTGAAATGAATCAATTCTCTCCAACTCTGAAGTCTACACAATGACATCTTGGCTCAGTTGTCCAGCAATCTCATATATTAGTGACATGGTTGCCAGCAGACCCAGGCTTTTATCTGTATCTCATCAGCCCGAGGAGAAACCAAATTCTTCTTTCAGAGCTACTTCATTCTGTCCCAGGATTGAGTCTCATGACCAACTTTCAGCAGAAAACAGTGACAAGGAGATTTTAGTGTCTGATTAGTCAAACTTGTGTTCTATTGCCTGTTCAGAGCTGTGGCACGAAACTCTATACTTGAAACATATGGGCTTAGTTTGAGGGTGGGGTAGTTTCCCAGGGAAAATAAGGAATTTCAGAAAACAGTTTTGCTGTATAAAATACAGGATTCACATTCAAATATGAATTTCAGACAAATAACGAACATTTTTTAGTATAAATGTCCCAAATGCTGCATCAATTTTAGTATAAATATGTCCCATGCAATATTTGAGACATATTTACACTAAGAAATTATTCATGTGTAATTGAAATTCAAATTCAAGTGGATGTTTTCTACTTATATTTTCTAAGTCTGGCAACTCTACATAAACAGAAACAGCAGAGGTTCGCTTAAAGATCTTATTACTAACATTTTTCACATTAAATTTTTTAGCCCAGAGAAATTTCAGAACAAGCCCCAAATCATACATGTATCGCAAATCTTGACAGGATTTTAACTCATGGCTACTGGTTTATAAAGCCACCATTTAATCTACTCCCAAGCCTCCTCATTTCAAACTTCTTAAAATAAGAGGACCCATGCATTCCCTAGCACTGAAGAACTAATCCTGATATTCGGCTTAGTAGTGCTCACCTGAGATCCATTGAGATTAGCTCCTGACTCATCAATGCTAACTTCAGGAGGATCAGCAAACATTTGCAGCTTCATTTTATTCTAAGAATGCAAATTAGCCAATATTGTGTAAAATGTACCTTTTCCCACCAGTTCCCTTGAAGGGAAAGATAATCTGGAAAGGATCACAGAGATTACAAAGAAATTGACTTCTGTCACACCCAGCTCACTGATCAGTTCAGTCACTCAGTTGTGTCTGACTCTTTGAGACCCCATGGTCTGCAGCATGCCAGGCGCCTCTGTCCATCACCAACTCCTGAAGTTACTCAAACTCATGTCCATTGACTTGGTGATGTCATCCAACCATCTCATCCTCTTGTCCCCTTCTCCTCTCGCCTTCAATCTTTGCCAGCATCAGGGTTTTTTCACATGAGTCAACTCTTTGCATCAGGTGATCAAAGTATTGGAGTTTTAGCTTCAACATCAGTCCTTCCAATGAACATTCAGGGTTGATTTCCTTTAGGATGGACTGGTTGGACTTCCTTGCAGTCCAAGGGACTCTCAAGAATCTTCTCCAACACCACAGTTCAAAAGCATCAACTCTTCAGCGCTCAGCTTTCTTTATAGTCCAACTCTCACATCCATACATGACTACTGGAAAAACCATAGCCTTGATTAGACAGACCCTTTGTTGGCAAAGTAATGTCTCTGCTTTTTAATATGCTGTTTAGGTTGGTCATAACTTCTCTTCCAAGGAGTAAGCGTCTTTTCATTTCATGACTGCAGTCACCATCTGCAGTGATTTTGGAGCCCCCCGCCCCCCTAAAAAAAGTCTGTCACTGTTTCTACTGTTTTTCCATCTATTTTCCATGAAATGATGGGACTGGATGCCATGATCTTAGTTTTCTGAATGTTGAGCTTTAAGCCAACTTTTTCACTCTTCTCTTTACTATCATCAACAGGCTCTTTAGTTCTTCACTTTCTGCCATAAGGGTGGTGTCATCTGCATGTCTGAGGTTATTGATATTTCTCCTGGCAATCTTGATTCCAGCTTGTGCTTCTTCCAGCCCAGTGTTTCTCAAGATGTACTCTGCATATAAGTTAAATAAGCAGGGTGACAATATACAGCCTTGACATACTCCTTTTCCTATTTAGAACCAGTCTGTTGTTCAATGTCCAGTTCTAACTGTTGCTTGCTGACCAGCATACAGGTTTCTCAAGAGGCAGGTCAGGTGGTCTGGCATTCCCATCTCTTTCAGAATTGTCCACAGTTTGTTGTGATCCACACAGTCAAAGGCTTTGGCATAGTCAATAAAGCAGAAATAGATATTTTTCTGGAACTCTCTTGTTTTTTCCATGATCCAGCGGATGTTGGCAATTTGATCTCTGGTTCCTCTGCCTTTTCTAAAACCAGCTTGAATATCTGGAATTTTACAGTTCACATATTGTTGAAGACTGGCTTGGAGAATTTTGAACGTTAATTTACTAGCATGTGAGATGAGTGCAATTGTGCAGTAGTTTGAGCATGCTTTGGCATTGCCTTTCCTTGGGATTGGAATGAAAACTGACCTTTTCCAGTCCTGTGGCCACTGCTGAGTTTTCCAAATTTGCTGGCATATTGAGTGCAGCACTTTCACAGCATCATCTTTTAGGATCTAAAATAGCTCAACTGGAATTCTATCACCTGTACTAGCTTTGTTCATAGTGATGTTCCTGATGATCTAGATAACCATGATGGTGTGATCACTCACCTAGACCCAGACATCCTGGAATGTGAGGTCAAGTGGGCCTTAGGAAGGATCACTATGAACAAAGCTAGTACAGGTGTATTCTTGTCTCCTCTTCTTAATAGCTTCTGCTTTTTTAAATGTCCATACCACTTCTGTCCTTTATTGAGCCCATCTTTGAGCCCATCCTTGATATCGCTAATTTACTGATAAAAATCATAAAAAAGGAATTTGGTAGTACTGGAGCCAGTGGATTCCTCATGACAAGAAGAGTTGACAGCTTGGGCTTTGCAAAGGAGCAGGAAGTTAAAATCTAACAAAGAGCTTTAAGAAAACACAAAACTCATTTCATTGGCTAAGTGCATAAGCACCTAATTTTAGGCTTGGACTCTTCATGCCAGTTTTGCCTGCTTTGTTGTTATTTCAGGAAAAAAAATATAACTAGTTCCACTTCATTTCCTAATATTATAGATCCATTTTTTATCACCTCACACAAATTAGTATACTAAAGTTAAATAAACCTTCTATTTTAATGCCAATCTTCTCACTGTGCTTACAAACGTCCCTCTAATAGGTAGACAGGGAAAGAGCCAAGAAAGTGCCTACTTAAATGGATTTATTAGCTCATTCAGGAAACGATTAGCCCCTGTCTCTTATGGACGCTCCAACTGGATGAAACCAAAACGAGAGGTCAGTTCAGACACAATAGTAAGACACAGTAATGAAATAAATAATTGGATTCAGTTTAGCTGAATAATAATTGAAGTCAGTTAATAATGACTGAACATATCATCCTGATCAGCCCTTCCAGATTTGTAGAACTGGGCTAGGCTGGGGACCTGGAGCCCTTTACCAGAGTGTTTGCACTTGCACCTGGACAGATGTGTCCTCCAGCAATAGAATATAAAGAAACTATAAGGGACTAAAAGTAACTGAACAGGTAACTATACACTTGGATGACAGAGGCAATTATGAACAATAAGATACAAAAAAGTTGCAAACTGACTGCCACTCCTGAAGTGCTGGGAGCAAAGGTATGGTACCCTGCACACAGCACAACCAGGGATGTGGGCAAGCAAAGTCTCCCCCCCAAGCCCAACCACCTACTCTCGCCTCATTTAAAGACCAGAGCATCAGTTTCTTGTGCCCTACCAATGCAGGAGATGCACGAGATTCAGCTTTGATCCCTGGATTAGGAAGATCCCCTAGAGTAGGAAATGGCATCCCACTCCAATATTCTTGTCTGGAGAATCCCATGGACAGAAGAACCTGGCCAGTTGCAGTCCATGGGCTCGCAAAGAGTAGGATACACACATGTCTGCTGCAGAACAAGACCTGATAAAGCCTTGCCTGAATTCCTTGTCTGGTTCTTATTAATTTTTATTGATTAAAGAATCTAAGAACTCTAGTCCTCAACAGGGTGATCCAGCACCACCAAGCTGACAATCAGGAAGAAAATTATTGTAACCCTGAAAGCACTACCACTTTCAAATATGTAGACTCTAAGTACTTATATTAGCTTATTTAAAGTTTGCAACAGTTTCATGAGGTATGTTTTATTTTCACATTTTACAGATCAGGAACTTGGGGTTCTAGGATTTGTAATGGAACTTACTCAGTGGCAGAGTTGGGATTTTAAAACAAATCTGTTCAATTTCAAAATCCATACCATTTACTATTGTACCTAACTGCATCTCTAGGTTGCAAAATAAGCATGAAAGCAAGGTTAGAAAGCTTTAAAAAAATTTTTTAAACAATATTTGATTGCATCTTTATTCACACATTGGCTACTTATCAAAATGATGTAAGTAGATGACCTGTAAGATTCTTTCAGAATAATCACCTTGGGCCTCATGTGCTTTCAGAGAATCTGTCATAACTGGGGGACACAGAGCTCCCTGCACACTGATGCCCAGGGTTCTCATCTCAGGGCCTGACCTAGCACTTCCTTCCCTGCTTGACACCTTATGGTCTCAGTAGAATTCCCCCACTTGGTAAGGGCACTGCTTTTCTGTCCTTAGTTCAGGCTGCTATAGTGTGGTTGGATTGCCTGAGACCCTCTTCCTGGTTTGCAGATAGCTGTGTTCTAGTTATGACCTCATTGTGGGTAGGGATAGGTCTAGTGTCTCTTTTTTGTATAAAGGCATTACACCCATCATGAAGGCCCCATTCACATGACCGATTATTGTTGGTTAGTCACTAAGTCGTATCCAACTCTTTTACAAGTCCATGGACTGTAGCCCACCAAGCTCTTCTGTCCATGGAATTCTCCAAGCAAGAATACTGGAGTGTATTGCCATGCCCTCCTTCAGGGAATCTTCCCAACCCAGAGATCGAACCTGTACCTGTGGTGGATCCATGTCGATGTATGGCAAACCCAATAGAGTATTGTAAAGTTAAATTTAAAAATAAATAAATAAATAAATTAAAAAAAAAAAAAAAACTTAATCTAATCGTAATTATTTCCTAAAGTCCTCATTTCCAAATACCTTCACATTGTCATGAGGGCTTCAACATATGAACTTTGTGAGGACACAGGTATTTAGTCCATAACAGTAATTTCTGTCTAAACACCAGCATCATCATGCTTGTTGAAAAGTATTTAAGTGTTTTCTAATATTTCTGTGCCAACAAGAATTCCACAAACAGGGAACTTACCTGGGTAGTTCTTAAATAGAGAGTGCTTATTAAGCATTTGCTATGCTCCAAAAACTGTGTAATACATGTTCTAATCTTTAAAACAGCTCTTCAGGGTAAGCATTATCACTCTCTCTTTGCAGGTAAGAAAACCGTTCAGTGAAGTTTGTAACTTATTTTAAGTTAAAAAAAAAAACTAGTTGGTAGACACAGTAAGATTTAGCTCCAAAAAGTGAGATTCTACTTCTGATCGTAGTATAAACAGAAAATTAGCATCTTTTCTGTATTAAAAAAAGCTAGTTGGTAGACACAGTAAAATTTAGCTCCAAAGAGTGAGATACTACTTCTGTTCATAGTATGAACAGAAAATTAGCATCTTTTCTGTATTAGCACCATAATACAGAAAAGATTACCATAATACATAATTGATTATGAAAGTAATCAATAAACAGTCTTAAATAGGAATGTGTGTGCTAAGTTGTTTCAGTTGAGCCTGACTCTGTGAGACCCTATGGCCTGTAACCCTTCAGGATCATCTGTTCATGGGATTCTCCAGGCAAGAATACTGAAGTGGATTGCCATGCCCTCCTCCAGGAGATCTTCCCAATCCAGGTATTGAACCTGTGTCTCTTATATCTCCTGCATTGGCAGACGGATTCTTTATCACTAGTGCCACCTGGGAAGCCCAAAATAGGGATAGAAAATTTTTATTTGAGCCAAATTGAGGACTATAGCCTGGAATCCAGCTGCTCAGATTACTCTGAGAAAATGCTTTGGAGAAGTCTGGTTTTCAGCATGGTTTTATGTCTAATCAAAGAACACCAAAAAAATCAGGAATGCGTTTCTTCAAGGTTTCAAACCAAACAGAAGGCATCAGCACACACCCAGGCAGTCAACATGACCTTGGCACCTGGGAAAGGAGTCTGATCAATGAAAGAGGAGGCATCGTTGAAATGTGTCCCAGAAAGGGAGGGATTTAGTCTTTATTTTTAACATGGGCATTTTTAATTTAAGGTTTGCTCAGTACGCCCTTTGCTTAAAAAAAAAAAAAAAAAGAATAATTAAAGCAGATGTACTTTGTATGTTTCATGGGCTAAAAACAGGCTGTTTTGCTTAACATAAAATTCAAGTTACTTCGTATATAAGCCGGAATGACTTCTCCGTACTTTAATATGTGAAAATTTCTTTTGTCAATTGCTAAGGGAAGTAAACTGAACAGAAAATGAAAGGAATGAAGCAGTACTATTACATTCCTCTGGTGCAGTAGAGCAGAGTCATTAAAGGGTTGATCTTCTGCAGCCAGACCTGGGTTCAAATTCTGTTTCTGTGTTATTAGCTTTGTGACCTTGCTTATTAACATGTGTTTCTGATGTTTTGATAACCAAGACCCCTGGAGTAGTTGCTTCTCCCAAGTGTAGCCAATTTCATTTGGAGGGCTCTCCCCCTATCCTTAATCACCCCTCCCAAACAAATAGGGGCGGCCCTTATGCCCTAGAGCCAATCCTAACTAAGCCTGTTTACCCTCTCTCACCTGTTCCTTGCTCCGGAAGGAGAATGAAGTCTTTTGTCCACGTGGTCCTCATTCTCCTTCTGCCTCCTGACCAACCCTGGTGCTCCCTGTGTGATCTTCCATGTCGGGGCATCACTCAATGGTATGGCGTACCTCCTAGTCATGGGAACTGTGAGTAACAACTGCCTTTTTAATTATAGTCATCTCCTAATCTGTTGGCTTCTCCATACCTGAATAATCATGAAATATGCATTTTAAAATACCTTGGGAAATTCATTTCACTTCTATGGGCCTCAGTTATTTTTCTTTTTCTGTAAAACTGTTGATCATGGATTTCTATATGAAACTGCATAAAAGGCTCAGCACAGAGCCAGGCTTATGGTAAGAATTCAACTGGCAGTATTACTATTGTCCTTAATCAGGTTTTTAGCATCATTACAGTTTGTTTCTAGAAAACATGGGTCAATTTTGGTTTACCTCATGTATTTCTAGTGGCTGACAGGGAGTAGACAGACACTCACAAACAAAAGTTGTATTTTAAATAAATTAAGGCATGTATTCTTTCTCAGATGTACTTATGACTGAAATTAAAGACTTAATTGAGCCAACCTGCCTTGAGGACCAGAGTGCCTTGATTTGGCAGCACCTCAGGGACAGGCAAGCTTGGTGGGCTGCCGTCTATGGGGTCACACAGAGTCGAACACAACTAAAGTGACTTAGCATAACTCAGTTGGCAAAGCATCTGCCTGCAATGTGGGAGACTTAGGTTCAATTCCTGGGTTGGGAAGTTCCCCTGGAGAAGGAAATGGCAACCCACTCCAGTATTCTTAATCCTATGGACAGAGGAGCCTGGCAGGCTCATGGGATCACAAGAGTCGGACACGACTCAGTGCTATCTTTCTTTCTTTTTTTCTGCAGAATGGCTGAGCAAAACCACTTGTTCTTGGGCATCTACATTTTATTTTCTAGATAAACACATGAGCATAGCTAAACACACAAAAACAGTAAAGTGACAGGAAAATTCTTCCGTGTACACTTTTCTCAGTCTTGCACTCTTAAGAGTTTGAAATTTTGGATATATCCTTGAGGGGAAAAAATTACACATTTAGAAAAATGCCATGAATAATAAATGTTTTTCCTTCAGAACATGGTGCCTGCCAGGGACGAATGATGGCCACATTGAGTAGAAACAGCATGTGTCTTTTTATAAACAGGGTTCTTCTAAAATTGCAGCATCTTCCTTTTTTATTCTGATTGTGAATTCCAGAGATGTAGCGTAGCAGAGAGGCCTGGTGCGTGAAGAGGGGCCACTTTCGGGAAAGCTCTGGAGTCAAATGACAATTTGTGAGGAATGAGACGGTCTGAATTTCCGTACCAAGTGTGCAGGCTCTGATCTGCCTCCGGCATGGATTTCTTTGCTGGGTTAGGGGAAACATTACCTGATGCGTCAAATAGAAAGTGTCAAGAGCGGATACTGTTGTGTCTGAGCAGTCATTTCTTAGAACCTAACATTCTCTGTAATTTCAAAACTTGTGATAGCTGTGGGAGAGCAAGATATAAGAGAGAAGAAATGTGGTCCCGGGGGGCATTTCTAAATACCATCAGTGCTAATGGCTGACTGACAAGGTGGTGATGTGGTAGTGGTCACAGAATTGCCCAGGGATCGCCTTCTCTTCTCAGGTTGTATGGGCTGATGTGGATTGGATTAAAAAAGAAACATAAGTTCTCTTCTTTCAGGTCACATAGTCTAGGGGTCCCCAATGCCTGATGGTCTGAGGTGAAGCTGATTTAATAGGAGTATAAATAAAGTGCACAGTACTATGGTTGAATCATGAAAATTGTCTTCCACAAAAACTGTCTGTGATGCAAGAAAGACTGGGGACCGCTGATAGTCTCCCTTCTTTTCTTGCTGGTTTGTCTTTTTGTGTTGCAACAGTTAGCCCTTATTTCATAGATAAATTAGGGCAATAACCAAATCTGGACCAATATCAATAATACATATTTCTTCAGAATTTATGATTTTTTAATGTGCTTTCAAACACACTAATGTTATATAGCTGAAATTGCTTCTATATTTTCAACATTGGCTTACTATCAGGCTTGGCATGAAAAAATAGTGTATAGATAATATTTAAAGCATTACTTAATGTGTGCCTATTGTGTGCTGGGCTCTGTGCCACCTTTATTGTATTTATTATCTTTTATTACAAAAATTCTCCAGGCCATACATACCCATGTTACAAATGAGGAAACTAAAGCTCAGGTTACATTGGGAAGCAAAAGTCACTCATACATAAGCAGTGGCCTATAAACCTACAGCTTAGATATTTTCTACCACTCCATCTTGTGCTTCAAATCAGTCATTTTCAGTGCGTTCCCAAAGTATGAGAAAACAAACAATCATTTATTTGGTTATTTAACATAGACATTCACATTATTTCTGTCCTTGGGAAAATTAAAAAAAAAAAAAAGAAAGAAGGAGGATCCTTTTTCTGGTTGATTCTGATTTGTCTGATTCCATAGAATTTCTCGTTATTTTTTAATTGAAATATAATTGCTTTACTATGTTGTGTTAGTTTCTGCTGTACAATGAAGTGAATTAGCTATAAGCATACATGTGTCCTGTCCCTCTTGAGCCTCTTCTGCTTAATGCCCATTCCCCCCCCCCCCCCCACCAATCTAGGTCATCGCAGAGCACTGAGCTGAGCTTCCTCTGCTATACAGCGGGCCCCACTAGCTATTCTACTCATGGTAGTGTACATATATCAATGCTGCTCTCAGTTTGTCCTGCCCTGTCCTTTCCTAATTCTGTAACATTTCAGAGGAAAGTTGATGTTTTAGGTCTTGTGCAGACGCTGACTTGCATGTTTAACTCAATGCTTTGTCCTTCCCATAGAAATGTTCTCCTCCACTGTGAGGGGTCCCAGGAAGGCACCAGGCCTGCTTCTATGTCACAGGCCCCAGAGCAGAGCTAGGACAACAGATATTACAGGATTTCATGAAGGCCTGGGCTTAGGTGGGCCTTTTGATGAGGCATTTAATTTGGAGTTTAGCTTTAGCACTCTTTCATGCAGCAGTCATCACTGAGTAGGGGATGATGCCCTGGGCCTAGGCCTTTAATCACCAGATGTTTGTTCCGTCTAGCTAAAGTGATTTCTTCAGCTTAGCATATAAAACAGTACAAATTATCAAGCAGAGCCTCTAGAATGCCAGCAAACAAGCACTAAGATATAAACTGTGTCTGAAAAGTTGAATGAAAGTCACCCACAGAAGGTTCATTCTAGGGATAAACAGTGAAATGCAGAGGAGGTATCAGTCCCCCCTACCCCCACCCCAGGACCCTTGGAATAGAAGGACAGTCAGCTTTCTGGCCTCTATCAGCACCCACGTGAATCTTTCCAAAGGCCAGTGTGGCTGTGATTCACAAAGCTCCCCCACCTCCCCCCACCCCGCCCCTTTCTCTCCTTTGTCTTTGTTTTTTGAGTATTTAAGGCTTAAAGTAGGTTTTTGCTTGCCCTCCCCACACACACACCTTGCCCCAGCCTTAACATAAAATGTTAATGCTGAGAAATTAGAAATCTCTCAGGACACATGCCCTTCTGTGGCCTCAACTGTTCAGTGGTGACAATCTGAAAAGGCTACATACTATACAGTTCCAACTATATGGCATTCTAGCAAAAGGCAAAAATATGGAGACAGTAAAATGATCAGTGGTTTCCAGGGTATAAGGGAAGATAAGAGTGTATAGGTGGAGCAGAGAAGATTTTTTAGGATAGTAAAACTATACAATACTGTAATGGTGGATACATGTTATTAAATATGTCAGAACTCACAGAATATATGACTCCAAGAAGAAAGCCTATTGTAAACTTTGGATTTGGGGTGATGGTGATGGGCAATGAAAATTCACCAGTTGTAGCAAACATGCCACTCTGATGTGGAATGGTGATAACAGGGAAAGCTTAGTGAGTGCAGAGAGGGGGAGAGGGATGCGTGGGGCATGTATGAGAACGCCCTGTACTCTCAACTCCATCATTTGGTGAAGCTAGAACTGTTGTAAAAAAATTATTACACACACACATATAAAGGTGAAGTGTTTTTTATTCAAAGAAACAAAATTGTTGCTATCTATATTTTTATTATCAACATAATTGGATGTTGTTTTTTAGATGTCAAGATAGATGAATGGTTTATAAATAGATGGATAAAGACAGATACAAGTACTTGTATAAAATTATAAAAGTACATGCTGTTTTAATAACAAGGTGCTGACTATTCTGGGTCTTTTGCTTCTCCATAAAATCTCTAGAATCACTTTTAGATATCTATAAGATAACTTGATGTTATTTTAACAAGGATTGCATTGAATCTATAATAAAGTTGGGAAAAACTGACATCTTGACAGTACTGAGTCTTCCTATCCATGAACATGGACTTGCTCTATTTTTTAGTTCTATGAGTTTGTTCATTAGTTTCATAGTTTTCTTCATATAGATTTTATATATTTTTTGTTTGATTTATACCTAAATATTTCATTTTGAGAGAGCTACTAATGTAAAGGTTATTGTGTTTTAAATTTCAAATTCTACTTGTTCATTGCGTGAAAAGCCTTTGACTTTTGTACTTAAGCTTTGTATCTAGCAATCGTGGTATGATCACTTATTAGTTCCACAAAATGTTTTGTCAGTTCTTTCGGATTTTCTGTCTAGATCATCATGGTATCCATAAATAAAGATCGCTTTGTTTCTTCCTTCTGAATCTGTATCCCTTATTTCCCTTTCTTATTGCATTGACTATAGCTTCCAGTATGATATTGAAAAAAAGGGGTGATTGGGGTGATCCTTGTCTTGTTCATGATCTTAGTGGGGAAAACATCTGTAGGTTTTTTGAAGATGTTATTTATCAAACTGAGGCAGTTCCTGTTTTTTCCAAGTTTGCTAAGAGTTTTTTTATTATGAATAAATGTAGGATTTTGTTAAATGCTTTTTCTTCAACTATTGATGTGATCATATGACGGTATTGACTTCTATATATTATATATTTTTGACATTAATATTTTTACAATTAATTTGTCTCTGATTTAATCCCTACCCCCACTCAAAGATTGATTTTGCTTCTATTATGAGGTTAGGCTAGGGCACGTTAATTTAATCCAGCAAGGAACTGAGTTTATTTGAAGTTGGGCTTCTATCTGAAAGCTCCCTATTTCCAGTTTACCTTTATTTATATTGGGAAGCCTTCCTACTGTGTAGTCCTTTAGAGTTAGTTACAACTGGAAATCTGGAATAATTAACAAGGCTTTTTCTCCCTGGTGTTTCCTGAGCTCTAATTTTTGTTATTCCTGTGAAATAGTCCAAACAGCTCAGATTCTCAGTTTTTATACTCTCTGCTCATGTTCTCAAACTGTGTGCCACAACTTTGAATTAGCAAAGTCTGAAGTGAAAATGCGGCACGAACATAGGCTTCACTTCTTTAAGATTCCCTTCACTCTATCCTTTTAGTGCTGCACTTGCTTTTTCATTGCTTTGCTCTCCAGTGGATTTTAAATGTAATCACAACAAACTGTGGAAAACTCTTAAAGAGATGGGAATACTAGACCACCTGACCTGCTTCCTGAGAAATCTGTATGCAGGTCAAGAAGCAACAATTAGAACTGGACATGGAACAACAGGCTGGTTCCAAATCAGGAAAGGAGTACCTCAAGGCTGTATATTGTCACCCTGCTTATTTAACTTATATGGAGAGTACATCATGAGAAACGCTGGGCTGGAGGAAGCACAAGCTGGAGTCAAGATTGCAGGGAGAAATATCAATAACCTCAGATATGCAGATGACACCACCCTTACAGCAAAAAGAGAAGAAGAACTAAAGAGCCTCTTGATGAAAGTGAAAGAGGAGAGGGAAAGAGCTGGCTTAAAACTCAACATTCAGGAAACTAAGATCATGGCATCTGGTTGCATCACTTCATGGCAAATAAATGGAGAAACAGTGGAAACAGTGACAGACTTGTAATTTGAGGGCTCCAAATTCTCTGCAGATGGTGACTGCAGCCATGGAATTAAAAGACTCTTGCTCTTTGGAAGAAAAGTTATGACCAACCTAGATAGCATATTCAAAAGCAGAGACATTACTTCACCAACAAAGGTCCATCTAGTCAAAGCTTTGGTTTTTCCAGTAGTCATGTATGGATGTGAGAGTTGGACTATAAAGAAAGTTGAGTGCCGAAGAATTGATGCTTTTGAACTGTGGTGTCAGAGAAGACTCTTGAGAGTCCCTTGGACAGCAAGGAGATCCAACCAGTCCATCCTAAATGAAATCAGTCCTGAATATTCATTGGAAGGACTGATGCTGAAGCTGAAACTCCAATACTTTTAGCCACCTGATGTGAAGAACTGACTCATTTGAAAAGACCCTAATGCTGAGAAAGACTGAAGGTAGGAGAAGGGGACAACAGAGGATGAGATGGTTGGATGGCATCACTGACTCAATGGACATGAATTTGAGTAAACTCTGGGATTTGGTGATGGACAGGGAAGCCTGGCGTGCTGCAGTCCATGGAGTCATAAAGGGTTGGACACAACTGAGCAACTGAACTGATCTGAACAAGATACTCATATAGTGAAGGAGAATTGGTCTGAGTTGTTTGCCCACCAGTGCTAGAAATGGGGTTTTTATTTTTGAAAGACATTTTGGCTAGGCAATTTTCTTTTTTACTGTTTTCCTCAGAACTTTGAAGTCATTGCCATTGTCTCTTATATTGAATAAGGCTTGGAATTGAATAATCTTAGTGTCACCTTGACACTAAGTTTTGAGTTTTCTGCCTAGGTATCCAGCCTAAGTATCTAAAAATAATTTTTCTGTTCTTGGCCTTTTACAGATTACCTACTGTATCTTTGTAAAAAGCTTTTAGAATAATTTTTTCTTAAAAATGAAATAGAAAACATCTTGATGTGCACCTTTTTGTGTTTGGAAATTAAAATATTCTTGTGTTATATTTTGAATGTTTTCCCCATTTCCTGTAGTGTTCTCTACCAGTTAACATTGTGGTGTACTGTTGTCCGTTGAATTTCTTTAACTTACGTTTACTATCTTTGTCTTTTTATTTACTGTGTTTTACATTATGTTTTACATCTATATCAGTAATTTGAGTAACAGAAATATTCCATTACTTTCTAATTAATTTAAATACATAATGATGTTTGGGGTTCTCTTTCTCATAATAATGGTTTTTGTTAAGACATTAGTAGTTTGCTTTTTATGCATCATTTTGCTTTAGTATATTTCTGAGTTGTTATTTCACTAAGATTTTATAAAGTGAAACAATGAGAGACATTTACTTCCAGTCTTTGAATTATGTTTTCATCTTTCATGGACTTATTTTCTGTAGTTTGCATACACAGTGCATTTGTTAAGGTAATGTGAGCTGCAATAACAAATTAAAATTTTTTATCTATAATGTTTCATATATAATAGTTTATCTCTTACATGGATGTTCCTGAGAGTAGAGAGCTCTCTGACAAGTTTCTTTCCAAGAATCCAAGCTCTTTCTATGTGTGGCTTTACCATTTTCAACACATAACTTTCGAAGTCAAAGTATTTGTATTAAGGTGGTGAAAATGCAAACAACCGTACTGTGTCTCATGTGGAATTTTTGAATGGGCCAGTTCTTTCTTCCTTCCTCCTTTCACCCTCCCTTCCCTTTCTTCTTCTTTCAACCCTCCTTTTATTCTTTCTTTAGGCTGGCCTAGTTGTCAAGATTGCTTCATTTACTATTTTTGCTCCTTTTTGGGAATTTCATCTACACAGTCTGTTTACTCTAAGTTGTTGTTAACTTTTAGACTCTCCCCTTGGAACTGTATCTTTGCTTGCTTATTTTTCTAATCATGAGCTATAGTGAGAGCTGAATACTTCATTACTTCTATTTTTTTCTACAGCCTGAAGAAATGGCAAAGAAATGGGTAAAACCCAGCTGAGATGGTGTGAATGCTTAGTTGGAAGAGCTTGAATCTGTTCCCTTGGAGACTTTCATAATGGAAATAATGAAATAATAACACTACTGTGGCTAGAGTGAACTGGTTACACCATTCTTATGGGAATAGACTAGAGAGATTGATTTTCCAGGATTCATTGCACTTAATCTAGGTAGGGAAGGGAGGATACCCTATTCCCTCTACACCTTTATAGAGGCCTCAAACCTTTCCATCTGTTCAAGAAGGTTAGTTCTCTACTTCATTTTTTCAATTACCTATTACAGGGTTTGCAGTCTTCAGTATCCTTACCACCATAATCCAGAATTTTCAGTGTTCTCAAGTATGCAAGTTGTTAAATTCCTCTGGAACCTTGGATGACAGAATAAATATCTATTATCATACAGTTACACAAAGGAAAATAAACATGTCACCTCATGTTCTCTGACTATAAACAGGGGCACAAATAATTGGTTCCTGATAGATAAGAAGCCACCTGAGTTTAAAAATAAATATCCTACTTATATCCTAATAAAGGAAGGAAAATTGATTCCTAAATCTTATTCTCTCTAACTGGGCTTTTAAAATATTTCCTTTTGCCAAAGCCAGATGGAAAACTTAGGACTCACCTAAGAAAAAACTGCCTTGGATAAATTGAAACTACCCCTGTGCTAAGTGAGAATTTCCACCTCAAAAATCTCCTTTTGGCAAGGTAAATAATATATTTAAGGATAAGATATTTATAGGTCGAATTTAGATTTATTTGATGAAAAAATGGAAACAACTTTATTGTTTCCAAATAGAGAAACAGTTATGTTAACAATTATAGTTTTCAATCATGGAATATTGTGATGCTTAAAAATGTTTAAATAGTTGTGAATGATACACCAGAAACTATGGAAATGTCCTAACTACATTGTCAACTCCACAAGGTCAGATACAAAGTCTATGTTTTTATCCCTATGGCATAAAAATGGACTGAAGGAGCAAATAAATGAAAGGTCAGATCTGACTACATTTGACCTTTGAACAACATTAGGGGTGGGTGCACTGACCCACACACAGTCAAAAAGCTGCGTATAACTTTAGAGTCAGCCATCTGTATCCAAGTTTCCACATCTGCAACTTCAACCATCCACTGATCGTGTAGTACTGTGGTACATATTTATAGAAAAAAAATCCACATATAAGCGGATCCATGTAGTTTACAATTATGTTCAAGGTCAATCTCCTGTCAGAAAAGGCAGATTAGGGGCATTTCCTGGTGGTCCGGTGGTTAGGACTCAGCTCTCACTGTCAGGCCCTAGGTTCGATCCCTGATCTGGGAACCAAGACCACATAAGTGGTACACTATGGCCAAGAATATAATTTAAAGAAAAAAAAAGGAGATCAGGTGGTAAGTGCTCAATGTAATCAATTCCAAGACACTACTTCCGAGTAGAGATGCATATCTAAATGACACTACCTAAGATCCTACACAAATCAACTTTTTTCCTTCCAAATGGAACTTAAAGTTTTTGAGTCTTCTTAATGAATTCAGGCCATTTGAAAATCTCAAAAGAAATATACATCACATTGAAATCCTACCAAGTTCTAAGCAACCACATTCTTTTTTTTTCCTAGCTCAGATCCTAATTACTGTAAAATTTTGACAACTGGTTCACACATTCAAAATTCTGTGCTCTGCTCCTCAGATTCCCCAAGTCCTTTAATCATCTTAGCACTGTCAGCTGTGTCAGCAGAGAACCAGAGAAGAGCACCACAGCCAATAGGGAGTAGGGTGGCCCATGGCTTCCTTTTTGCAAACTTAGATTAGCAGACAGTCACAAAACCAGGGTGTCTTTTTCAAAGACCAACTGAAATTTAATGAAAAGGGAAAGTTTTCATTAAGCTGAAGAATCAGAGAAAACCAAAAATAAATTGAGACATTTCTTTTAGAAGCATCACAAAATACAACTTTGAAATCAAAGAATATTTAAGATTTTGAGTACACAGTCAGGTATTTTTAAAGTACCTACTCTGCAAAGAAGCATGTAAGAGTACACAGAAAGAGAACAGTATGACATTTTTCATTGCTCAGCACTTCAAAGCTTATTCATTGATCATCACAATTTTGTAAATTATTTGACCGATTCTCAATGAACTTGTTATTGTTCAGTTGCTAAGTCATGTCTGATTCTTTGTAACCTGGTGGACTGCAGCATGTCATGCTTCCCTGTCCTTCACTATCTCCCAGAATTTGCTCAAACTCATGGTCCTTTGAGTCAGTGATGCTATCTAATCATCTCATCCTCCATCATCCCCTTCTCCTCCTGCCTCTAATCTTTCCCAACATCAGGGTCTTTTCCAATGAGTCAGCTCTTCACAACAGGTGACCAAAGTATTGGAGCTTCAGCTTCAGCATCAGTCCTTCCAATGGATATTCAGGGTTGATTTCTTATAGGATTGACTGTTTGATATCCTTGCTGTCCAAAGGACTCTCAAGAGTCTTCTCCAACACCACAGTTCAGAAGCATCAGTTCTTCGGTGCATAGCCTTCTTTACGGTCTCTCACATCCATACATGACTACTGGAACCATAGCTTTGACTATATGGGCCTTTGTCCGCAGAGGGATGTCTCTGCTGTCTCTAGGTTTGTCATAGCTTTCCTTCCAAGGAGAAAGCATCTTTTAATTTCACTATTGCAAGCACCAGTGATGTTGGAGACCAAGAAAATAAAATCTGTTACTGCTTCCACGTTTTCCCCTTCTATTTGCCATGAAGTGATGGGACAGATGCCATGATCTTATTTGTTTTTTAATGTTGAGTTTTAAGCCAGCTTTTTCACTCTCCTCTTTCACCCTCATCAAGAGACTCTTTAATTCCTCTTCACTTTCTGCCATTAGAGTGGTATCATCTGCATATTTGAAGTTGTTGATTTTTCCTGGCAATCTTGATTAACTCAATGAGCTAATAATTCATATTAGAGATAGATTGTCCATTCATTCATTTATTCATTCCTTAAGCATATCAGTGTAGTCACTTTGTAGGCATAGGAGAAAAATACACATGCTGACCATGTTGTGCATAGGCAGACCAATGAACATTTAAGTAAGTGCAACAAAATTCTGGCTGGATAACAGGAAAAGACACATAGTTGGGTTCCCTACCTCATTCTGTGCAGTAAAATAAATCCAAAATATTCATGTGGCATTACTTAAAATGCATACAGACAGACTCAGCTTAAATGTTTATTCCTTACCTTTTTAACCATGGGAACAGATAAAAATAAACAGGAAACTTGCTATTATATGTAAAGACTTCAAGTTCTTCCAGCTTTTCTAGGGATCAGGCAGCATAGGGGAAATCAGTGTGACTACCTCTGTTTGCATCCCAACTCTGCTTCTTTCCAGCTGGGCAACTGTGGCTAAATTATCTAATTCCACACACTTCAATTTCCTTATCCTGGTGAATAGTAAGTAATAGCACTTAGAGGATTTATATGAGAATTATATCAAGTTAAGATACATTAAAGAACTTAGACTCTTGCCTGGCCCATAAAAAGTAACATATAAGTAAAAATTATTATTACTTGAGATACATCATTTCATAAAGGAAACACATACATCTAAGCACAGTAATGTAAACACTATATATATATTTGTATATATATAAGTAAATACACATATAAAACCATTTCTGAAGAATAAAAATGCAACTGTTAACAGCAGTGAAACTTTGCGTGAAGACTAGGAATGTGAGGAATGTTTTGAAAATGAGTAGCTATCCAATTGTCCTAACAACATGTATTGAATAGACTTTCTTCCCGCATTGAATATTCATGGCATTCTTGATGAAAATAAGTTGACCACAGACACACGGGTTTATTTCTGGACTCTCGCTTCTATTCCATTGATCTATATGTCTGTATGCCAGTATCACACTGTCTTGATTATTCCAGCTTTGTAATAAGTTTTGAAACAGGGAAGAGTGAGTCTTCCAATTTTGTTCTTTTTAAGGACTGTTTTGGCTATTTTAAGTTCTTCTAAACTCCAAGTGAATGTTAAAAATCACCTTGATTTCTTTCTTCAAGTGGACCTAGAGAATGCCATGCTGAGTGAAGAGAAGGAGAAATATTGTATGATATCCCTTATATGTGGACTCTAAGAAGAAATGATACAAGTGAGCTTACAAAACAGAAGAGACTCACAGACTTAGAAAACAGGGTTACCAGAGGGAAAGGAGAGACAGAAAGTTTGGGAAAGTCATGTACACACTGCTGTATTTAAAATGGAAAACCAACAAGGACCTACTGTATAGCACATGAAACTCTATTCAATGTTATATGCCAGCCCGGATAGGAGGGGGATTAGGGAAAGAATGGTTACATGTATATGTACGCCTGATATTTCTATCAATGTTTTGTATATATTATGAGTATATAAATATAAGGGCTTCCCTGGTGGCTCAGTGATAAAGAATCTCCCTCCAATGCAGGAGATGCGAATTTGATCCCTGAGTGGGGAAGATCCCCAGAGGGCATGGCAACCCACTCCAATATGCTTTCCTGGAGAAGCCCACGGACAGAGGATCCTGGCAGGCTACAGTCCATAGGGCCACAGTCAGACATGACTTAGCAACTAAACAACAAAAAACAGCACATGAGTACACATTGTGCACTTCTTTTGTTAAACTTATAACTAAGTATTCTTTGTAATGCTTTGTAAATGGAATTGTTTTACTTGATTACTGCAAGTATATAAAAATACAATTACTGTTTTTGTGTATTGACCTTGTATCCTGAAACCTTGTTGAACCCATTTATTAGTTCTAATGGACTAGTAACACCATTTCCAGTGAAATTCTCAGAGAAGGGGAAATAGTTTTGAGGTGGGAAGATATACCAAGATGTCTAGTGTATCAGATGTACAATTTTCTTTTGTTATTCTTCATCTTTTATATCCTATCTAGAACATTTGTTACTTCTTTTGTTGACATTATGTTCTTACATATATCTTAGAAAAAGTCAGCCAAGATTTATCTAGTTCCATGTTAATCATTTTTCTCCAATTTTTCTAATGGCGATAATAATTTTCTTCACATTTATGTGAGGAATCATCTAGATAAATTAAATATAAAACTAGAAATGAAAATTTTCACATTATTTCTGAGTCTTCTCACTAAATTAAAATCAGTTCTAGGCTTATTTTGAGTAAGCCCAGTTCAGCCCTCAAAACATTACTAGGTTGGTCATGTAAAATTAACTTTTTAAAAAGGTATATTATGAGGCAATTGATTAATTTTCATCTCAGTTACCTAGATTTATCCAAGGAAATTCTTCAACCTTAATTATTTTCCAAATACTATCAATTCAACAATTTTATAGCATTAAAGTAAGAAACTCAACAACTTCAATATATACAGGTTAGGAATTAAAATCTTAATTGAAATGTATCAGTTCCTCATTGTTAATATTTCATTGCACATATTTCTGGCTTCATGAGGAAATTAGATTTAATAATCCATATAGTTTTCTCATGCTATCATTATTAAAATGTTATACTGGAAAGATCAGAAGCTTTAGGACTTGACAAACTGAATCCAAATCTTAATTCTGTTCTTTTAGCAGGCATATAACTGTCTTTAATTACCTTAACCAAAATGAATCTCAAGTCACATATAATATAAAAATGGTGTATAACATGATTTGCTATGAAATATATTGATAATGAAAACATTAAGGCTGAACCTCACACATAGTGGTTGTTTTACAAATAGTTAAGCTTCCCAGGTGGTGCTAGTGGTAAAGAACCTGCCTTCCAATGCAGGAGACATAAAAGATGCAGTTTTGATCCTTGGGTTGGGAAGATTCTCTGGAGGAGGGTATGGCAACTCATTCCAGTATTCTTGCCTGGAGTCCCATGGACAGAGGAGCCTGGTGGGCTATAGTCCACAGGGTTGCTCAGAGTCAGACACAACTTAAGCGACTTAGTATGCATACAAGTTTTTCTTAGGATATGAGAAGGCATGAAGAAAGCAATGCTGACACATGGCTGAACATAAAGTATTTTGAATGAATCCTTAAGAAGGGGGACAGGAGAGAATAAGAATGAATAGAGAGAATTTTATGATTAATAGTAGGCAGCATCAACAAAGACGTAGACAATCGTAAAACAGCAAATGAATAAGTAAAAGCTAAAAGCTTTCTATTTCAAGAAGCTGTATTCTTTTTCAATATAAAATTACAAAATGTTCTTTGTTAATTTTATCTACATTCTGTGGTTATAAATAACCTTTCTTATTGCCCCTATGTCAGATATCTTATACTAAATTCTACTGCAGTATCAAATAACTCCCTAAATCTCAGTGACTTCCACAGAAATTTAGTTTTTGCTTAAGTTATATGTTCATTTTGGGTTAAATGTGACTCCTTTTCTTCATTCTGGGACACAAGATGAAGGAACAGCACCCATTTGGGTCATTTTCAATCTCATGGCAGAGGAAAAAGGGAACAATGGCAGAAGGAGATGATAGTTCCAAAAGCTTCTACTCATCAACAACACCCATCATTTCTGCTCACATTTTATGGTCAAAACAAGTTGTGGATAAGACCAAAGTTAATAATTTGAGATACATAGGCCTCCTACAGGAAAAGTAGAGAATACTTTGTATGAAAGTGAAAATGTTGTCTGACCATTTGACCACATGGACTGTAACCCGCCAGGCTCCTCTGTCCATGGGATTCTCCAGTCAAGAATACTGGAGCGGATAGCCATTCCCTTCTCCAGAGGATCTTACCAACCCAGGGATTGAACCCAGGTCTCTTGCATTGCAGGTGGATTCTTAACTGTCTGAGTTGTACTTCATATTTCTTGTTATTGAGTTGCTAAGTCATGTCCAACTCTTTGCAACCCCATGGACTGCAGCACACCAGGATTCTCTGTCCTTCACCTTTGTGTGAGAAAACTCCCACAGTTTGCTCAAACTCATGTCCACTGAGTCAGTGATGCCACCCAATCATCTCATCCTCTGTCGTCCCTTTCTCCTCCTTCCATCAATCTTTCCCAGCATCAGGATCTTTTCCAGTGAGTCAGCTCTTTGCATCAGGTGACCAAAATATTGGAGCTTGAGATTCAGCATCAGTCCATTCAATAAATACTAAGGGTTGATTTCCTTTAGGATTGACTGATTTGATCTCCCTGCTGTCCAAGGGACTCTCAAGAGTATTCACCAACAACACAGTTCAAAAGTATCAATTCTTTGGTGCTCAGCCTTCTTTATAGTCCAACTCTCACATGTGTACAAGAATACTAGAAAAACCATAGCTTTGACTATCTGGACCTTTGTAGGCAAAGCAATGTCTCTGCTTTTTTGGTTAATCATTGCTTTTCTTCCAAGGAGCAAGCATCTTTTAATCTCATGGCTGCACTCATCATCTGCAGTGATTTTGGAGCCCAAGAAAGTAAATTCAATCACTATTTCCATTTTATCCCCATCTGTTCGCCATGAAGTGATGGGACCAGAAGCCATGATCTTTATCTTTTGAATGTTAAGGCAGCTTTTTCACTCTCCTCTTTTACCTTCATCAATAGGCTCTTTAATTCTTTTTTGCTCTCTGCCATAAGGGTGGTGTTATATGCATATCTGAGGTTATTTAGATTTCTTCCAAAAATCTTGATTCCAGCCTGTGATTCATCCAGCAAGGTATTTCAATTGATGTACTCTGCATATAAGTTAAATAAGCAGGGTAACAATTTACAGCCTTGAGGTACCTGTTTCCCAGTTTGGAATCAGTCTGTTCCATGTCTGGTTCTAGCTGTTGTTCTTGACCTGTATACAAGTTTCGCAGGAGGCAGGTCAGACAGTTTGGTATTCCCATCTCTTTCAGAATTTTCCACAGTTTGTTGTGATCCACACAGTTAAGGTTTTAGCATAGTCAATGAAGAAGAAGTAGATGTTTTTCTGGAATTCTCTCGCTTTTTCTATGATCAAATGGATGCTGGCAATTTGATCTATGGTTCCTCTCTCTTTTCTAAATATAGCTTTTACATCTGGAAATTCTTGGTTCACATACTGTTAAAGCCTGGCTTTGAGGATTTTGAGCATTACTTTGCCAGCATGTGAAACAAGTGCAATTGTGCAGCAGTGTGAACATTTTGTGGCATTGCTTTTCTTTGGGATTGGAATGAAAACTGACCATTTCTGATCTTGTGGCCACTGCAGAGTTTTCCAAATTTGCTGACATATTGAGTGCAGCACTTTCACAGCATCAGCATCATCTTTTAGGATTTGAAAGAGCTCAGCTGGAATTCCATCACCTCCACTAGCTTTGTTCATAGTGGTGCTTCCTAAGGCCCACTTGACTTCACATTTCAAAATGTCTGGCTCTAGGTGAGTGATCGCACCATCATGGTTATCTGGATCAATAAAATCTTTTCTGTATAGTTCTTCTGTGTATTCTTTCCACCTCTTCTTGATATCTTCTGCTTCTGTTAGGTCCATATCATTTCTTTCCTCTATTGGGCCAATCTTTGCATGAAATATTCCCTTGGTATATTTAATTTTCTTGAAGAGACCTCCAGTCTTTCATATTCTGTTTTCCTCTATCTTTGCATGTTCACTTAAAAAGGCTTTCTGATCTCTCCTTTCTATTCTCTGGAACTCTGGTATTCAGATGGGTATATCTTGCTTTTTCTTCTTTGCTTTTAGCTTCTCTTCTCTCAACTATGTGTAAGGCCTCCTCAGACAACCATTTTGCCTTTTCTCATTTCCTTTTGTTGTGGATGGTTTTAATCACCACCTCCTGAACAATGTTATGAACCTCTATCCCTAGTTCTTCAGGTACTCTGTCTATCAGATCTAATCCCTTGAATCTATTGGTCACTTCCACTGACATACCTGAATGGCCTAGTGGTTTTCCCTACTTTCTTCAACTTAAGTCTGAATTTTGCAGTAAGAAGTTCATGATCTGAGCCACAGTCAGCTCCAGGTCTTGTTTTTGCTGACTGTATAGCAATCTCCATTGGCTGCAAAGAATATAATCAATCTGATTTCAGTAATGACCATCTGGTGATGTCCATGTGTAGAGTCATCTCTTAAGTTGTTGGAAGAGGGTGTTTGCTATGACCAGTACATTCTCTTGGCACAACCATGTTAGCCTTTTTCCTGTTTCGTTTTGTACTCCAAGGCCAAACTTGCCTGTTACTTCAGATATCTCTTGACTTCCTACTTTTGCATTCCAGTCCCCTATGGTGATAAGGACATCTATTTCTTGTGTTAGTTTTTTCTGGTCCAGAGAGTCTTGTAGGTCTTCATAGAATCACTCAACTTCAGCTTCTTTGGTGTTAGTGGCTGGTGCATAGACTTGGGTTATTGTGTCATTGAATGGTTTGCTTTGGCAACAACCAAGAGCATTCTGTTGTTTTTGAGATTTCAACCTAGAACTGCATTTTGGACTATTCTGTTGAGTATGAGGGCTACTCCATTTCTTCTAGGAAATTCTTGCCCATGGTAGTAGATATAATGGTCATCTGAATAAAATTCACCTATTCCTCAATTTTAGTTCACTGATTCCTAAAATGTTGATGTTCACTCTTGCTATCTCCTATTTGACCTCTTCCAATTTACTTTGATTCATGGACCTAACATTCCAGGTTTCTACACAATATTTTTTTTTTTAAGCGTTGGACTTTATTTCACCAACAGACACATCCACAACTGGGCATTGTTTCTGCTCTGGCTTTGCATAGTAATATAATAATCTCAAAGAAGACCCATCCTTTTTTAATCTTCTAAAATACCTTATTGGTTTGATGAGTACTTAAATACTGCTATAGACATAAATTCATGTTTTCCTCTGCTTTTCACTAGAAGTAGAATCTATTATTCTTTCACTATGTCAGGTATATCCTAAACAAACAAGAACTCTTTCAGGTGTTTGGTGATGATCTTGACATATAAAAGCTTGAGCATTGGCCTTTATCATGCTAACAAAATATCGTCTTTAGCTGACATGAATTGTTACACTACCAAATTATTTGGAGAACTATTGAAACCTAATCCTAAGAAGAATTTCTTAAGTCTAAAACAAGTAAGAGTTAGGGGAAAGAAAATAACTTTAGAAAGAAGTAGAGAAAACTAGCCTTGTCAGCATAGCAAGATCACTACTGACATCTACTGGATAGAAAGTCAACCAAAAAATTGAGTCAGCTTGTGAGAATGCTTGTTTTGATTGGCATCTCTTGCATTAAAAAAAAAAAAAATTAGCTATTAATTTTAGGAGGGACCCATCCAATTATACTTGGTAGTCACTGTTTTATGGTATTATGTTGGTAACTGTAGCCAAAAAAAGAACTATTTCACAGTAATAATTTATTGAAAAATTTCACTAGTTACCCTGTCAGCATACATTAAGCATGAGTTGTTTTCCAGATTTGCTAACATATATAGTGCAGCACTTTAACAGCATCATCTTTTAAGATTTTAAGTAGCTCAGATGGGCATCTCTAACAGCTTTCAATATTAAGTTACTCAATGTACTGGAAACTTGATTAGCTGCTTGTGTACAGTGTTTCACCTTTCTTTACAACCAAGGTTTCTAAAAGTTCTGCGATTTTATTCTTCTTGCAGACTAACAAGTTAACCTACAACATTTTTATGGATAGATTAGACTTCTGGTTCAGAAAAGAACTGTTTATTACTCGTAGTAATAGTGGCAGCTAGAGCAGTTGCCTCATTTTTTTCTTTTTGTTCTGAGTCGAAATCCCAATTCCCACATGTTTATGTGAAGAGGAACAGAAAGCATTTGCACATGTTGTAGATTGTTTTACAGTACAGAAACTGTGATTAGAGCCCTAATAATTTTTAATAGGAAATAAGCATGCCTGTCCTTTGCTCCAGTGGGAAATTTTATCATCATTATATTTGAAAGTAAGAATGTGTTTTATCTTTGCTCTGGGGGGAAACACTATATCTTCAATATTGTTCTCTCTACAAACATCTTTAAACAGATCAGAATAAATAATTGAAAATTCTTTTATAAGACACACAAAAACGCAAGAGGTCCCTAGAGAATCCTCTCCCAGCAGTATCTGTCCCACACTGGTACCCATCTTGGCTTCTGGCAAGTTTCCCCATGAGTATGCCACTGTTTTTCATGCTCAGTGATCTGAACAACATAGACCAGGACCAAGTATATTAGTTTGCTTCATGTTTCATTTAATTAAGATTGCCATTATAGGTGGGATCAAGATGATGGAGAGAGAGTATCTCACATCTTCCCATGGATACACCAGAACTACGTAGAGAACAACTCTGAAAACAAACTGAAGACAAGCAGGATAGATCTTTTGTAATTAAGGATGTAAATAAAATCCACATTGAAACAGGTATAGGACGAGATGGAATCTAGTCAGGACTCACGCCCGCAGTGTGCTGACCCACAAAATGGAAGGCATATCACAAACTCAGAGTTTCCCCTTTAGGAGCAATGGTGTAAACCCAATACTGGACACCCCAGCCCTGGGATCTGGCACCAGAAAGAGGAACCACAGTAACTGGCTTTGAAATACAGTGAAGCTAAGGTCCAGAAGATCCTAAGGCTATAGAAAACTGAGATGCTGCTTGTAAAGTGGCCACATACAAACTTACTCAGTGAGTCCTGATGTAGAGGCTGCAGGTTGAGAAGAGCCTGGCGCTCTAGACAACCTGGCAAGACCACCCCCGCAGCCCCTTTGCCCACACCTTGATCCAGCTCCAGCCCTCCTGGCAAGGCTGTGGGCCCCATCACACCCTGGGAAAAGCTCTACCCTGCACCAGACTCTGGTTCTACCCCTTCTGCCAAGGTTGACTCACCTTACTTTGGAAAAAAGCCCAGGTCAGGAAAATCCCCAGATTGTTTCCATCTCAAGCCCCAGCCTCCTGCCTTCTACCTCCTGCCAAAGCCACCAGGGATACTCAATCTGCACAGGAATGCTCTTACACAAGGCTACATCTTCAAGTCCAGAAGAGGTACTATTTCACCTAGGAACAAACACAGAGAGTCAACAAAAAGAGAAGCCAAAGAATTAGTTCTAACTAGGTAAAACCCTGGTGAAATGATGTTAAATAATTTATCTGATAAAGAATTTAAAGGAACAGTGATACAAACAAACACTCACTGAATTTGGCAGAGAATGGAGGAACACAGTGAGAACTTAGAGTCAGAAATAAAAAATAACCAAACAGAGCTGAAAAAATGCAATAAAAGAAAAGACAAATACACTAGGCAGAATCAACAGCAGATTAAATGATATAGAAAACACGTTATATCATGCATTTTCGTAGAAGTCTGGGTGTATTCTGATAGTATTCTATCAGAACAACAAAAAATAAACAATTTTAGAAATGAAGATAGTTTACAGACCTCTGAGTCAACATCAAGCCTACTAGTATTCACATTATAGGGGTCCCGAAAGGAGAAGAGGGACAGAAAGAGGCAGAACATTTATTTGAAAAACTAATGACTGAAAATTCCCTTATCCTGGGGAAGAAAACAGATATCCAGGCCAGGTCACAAAAAGTCCCAAAGAAGTTGTATCTGAAGAGATCCACACCAAAATGTGTTATATGTAACATGGCAAAAGTTAGATAATTTTGAAATCAATAAGAGAAAAACAATGAATCATGTATAAGGAAATCTCCATTTGCCTATCAGCTGTTTTCTCATATGGAAACTTCAGGCCTTTCTTCTTTTACTCTCTACTCTTGTGGCTTGATTTTTTTTTTTTTTTTCTGCAGCATTATGTTTGAGTACCTTTTTCTTTAGTTTTTACATATTTATTGTAGGCTCTTGGTTTGTGTTTACTATGAGGTATAAAATTATTTTTTTAAGCTTATGGTCACTTAAGTTCAAACACATTCTAAAAGCTCTACATTTTTTACTCCCTCTTCCATATTTTGTTTTTGACATCATACCCTTAATTGTGTATATTCCTTAGCTATTTATTGCTAGTGTGAAGGTTGAAAGACCAAAAAAACCCCACCAGATCAACTATGCGTAGGTGCTATAGTCCGTGGGGGTCACCAAGACTGAGTTATGTATGCATAGTTGATTTTATGGGGCTTTTGGTCATTTAACCTTCATACTAGCTTTTAAAGTGGTTGATCCATTGAGTTTACTGTATATTTGCCTTTATTAGTAAGAATTTTTTCTTTCCTATATTTTCTCATTTCTAATATGACCTTTTTTGTTTAAATAAGACCCTTTAACATTTCTTGTAAGACTGGCTTAATGGTGATGAAGTCCTTTAGAGTTTGCTTACCCTGGAATTCTTAATGATAACTTGACCAGGGAGAGTATCCTAGATTGTTGTTTTTTTCCTTTCAAAGGGCACTTTAAATATTATCATGCTGAATGAAAGGGGTGGGAGAATTAGGTGAAATTGGTTAAGAGGCTTAAGAATTACAAACTACCACTTATAAAATTAAAAAAAAAGTTACAAGGATATAATGTACAGCTCTGGTAAAAATAGTCAGCAATACTCTAATAACTTTGGTGTCTAATACATAAAAATATCACTGTGATGTGCATCTGAAACTAATGAATGGTGTAAGTCAACTATACTTCAGTAAAAGAATAAAAGGATATATCACAGGAATCCAAGTCACAGGAGGCAGCCAATCTGTAGTATTGACATTATCCACAACTAGAATCAATCAGCTGAATGAATTACACAAATCATCAGAGTTTATCCTAGAAATACAGGTGATTTTCTTAAAAACCTGCACTGACCTGTCTACTTGGTCCACAATTGTTATCCAGGTATAAGAAGGGGCATCAGTGAGTACAGCCTTCATCTTGTCCTCCAAAGAGGAAATCTATGGCAATTCTATCCTGTATCACAACTCTGGCTATTGAGTTGCTGATTACCTAAATGAATTTTAGAACTGAAGTGGTATTATTGATCACATCAGCTCCATTAAAGGCCAACTTTATGCAACCTTTTCTAATTGGATGTCTCCCTTTATAAGAATAACTGTCCACAAGATATGTATAAATAACGAGTCATTTATCTCTCCAGAAATCTCCTGATTAGGTAAGGGTGACCAAATTTTAGAGATTTCCACAGTCATGTGAGGGTAATATGGTCTACTAATAGCTCTTTCCTAAGTCACCATGTTTTCAGGAGGAAGTCAAGTTTATACTTGACTTACACAACAGGAATGAAATGGGCATGATATACTTGGGAATAAAGTGTTATCTACAATTGTTGGTGCCACCAAAGTAGAACCTCCATTGGTCAAGGTCACTGGCTAACAGGGCTTCCAACATGGTCCTCTGTTTGGCCAATAGATCTAAGGGTCCCCAGTTCAATTAAATGAGGATTTAACTCAATTGTTTTGGAGGAACTGCTTGAGGAAAGTCAGCACAATCTGTCCTGCTTATGTTACCAGTTGGGGGAACTTTATCTCATGAAACTGAACAGGGGCTATAAGAATGGAGGTAGGAAAAAGATCCAGATGTGTTGACAGAAGTACTATATGGGAGGTATAGGAGATGCTTTTTCCATTAGACTTCTTAGTAAGGTTAAGCAAGACGATGATCAAATCATAGTCACACATGCCTGGTGGGGAATGGAGGATGGTACCTCAAGTGATCAATTCAATTAAAAGCTCTTAGAGCATTTCTGGGAAACAAAATCAGGAAATTTTCCTTTGTGAAAAGGCTCCAGAGGTAGTTCTGAAAATCAGAGATTGTTAACATTCCTCCCTTCCGATGTCTCAGGAATTTCTGCTTCTGGCGCTAGGATGTTCTCTCTCCATCATCACAAAATTGGAGTGCCCTATTTCACACTGAGGGCAGGAGGAAAAGGGGCTGACAGAGGATGAGATGATTGGATGACATCTCCAACTCAATGGCATGAGTCTGAGCAAACTCCAGCAGTTACTGAAGGACAGGGAAGCCTTGCCTGCCACATTCCATGGGGCCGCAAAGAGTCAGCCACGATTTAGTGTCTGAACAACAACAACTTCACTTTTTTTTGGTTAAAGTCATCTCCCATGCACAGCTAGACTTCTCATTCAGAAAGGCCAGGTATAAGGGGGGAAAAGGACATTTTTTACAAAATTGTAGAAACCTATTATGTTATTCAGTTTGGCTTGAGTGGGCCACTCAAGCAGGGGGACTCAACGAACAGTGTAGTCAAACAGATCATTATTCTGGCTAAAGACCACGTGAGTTCAAGTGGCTGAACCAGGATTAAGTTTATATCCTTTATGCCCCCTTTTCTGAGCTCCCATCCAAGGAGTATACCAACCAAACTAGCCTGGATATTCCATTCAGTTCAGTTCACTAGCTCAGTCATATCTGACTCTTTGCAACCTCATGAATTGCAGAACACAGGCCTCCCTGTCCATCACCAACTCCCAGAGTTCACCCAAACTCATGTCCATGGAGTAGGTGATGCCATCTAGCCATCTCATTCTCTGTTGTCCCCTTCTTCTCCTGCCCCCAATCCCTCCCAGCATCAGNATATATATATATATATATATATATATATATATATCTGGTTCATCCAAGTCTTCATTATGAGATTGGGAACCATCTTATTAAGCTGACAAATAAAAAGGAATTTCGAATGTGACCTTGATATTGCCTCTGGGAATCAATTTTCCTGGAGTCAAGCTATAGCACTGTAAGACTATGTAATGACTGTAACCACTTAACAAAGTATCGCAAGACTCTACTTTGACTTTTGCACTTCCTCTTCTTAGAGTCATCAAAAGCAAACCATTTTGGAATGTCCTTTTGTCCACATCTCTTTTCTGACTAATGGATAGCTCAGTGCAACTTGATGGTCTTATGCCCTGGAGTTCTAGGGCTCTAAATTTGAGCCTAGGAAAAAGGCCCTATGTGGTAGATGATAGAATATATTCTCCAGTGAAAAATTCCTTTCAAAGACCCTTGTGGTTCATACCAGAGAATTATTGTACTTGATTAAAAGTGAAGCCAAGAATCCAATTTTTGCATTTTCCCTCTTGCTTGTGTTTTCTACTAATATTGTAGAGCTTTTTATTTACTCAGCCAGATTGACAAGATTATAAATGAGAGCTGTGTGTGGAAGCCTCTAATTTTTCATAAGTAAATGAATTAATTTATCATCGCTGTTGTGTTTTATTGCCGTCTCCATGCCAGACTGCCCTGCTCCTTTCTTCCCCCTTTTGCCTTCTAAACATTGGATCCATGTCATCGTGTTTGACAGGTTTCTGATTCCCCTGTCAGATGCAATTTGGTGCTAATCACATTTCCTTTGCTCAATGTCAATGATACAAGCCATGCATAATATTCCTATATGTCCACTCGCTCGCTTGCAGTGCAGCTGGAATATCTTGGGCATTAATCTGATAGAATGCCACATTGAAATGCAAAAATGATGCTTAAGCACTAAGATAATGTGGTCAGGCAGATGTGCAATAGATAACTGAGGCTAAACTGGTGATCTTTCCTAAGGTTTGATGAATTTTATTTCATTAATGAATATCTCTTTACAAACCTGAGACTATGTAATCAGTGCTGGTTCATTAGACCTTCAGCATTTTTAATAGAATTCATTCATTGTCCATGTATGAAAGAATGAGGATTATTTTTCCTATTAAAAAGCAAGTTCTAGGTAGTTATTTTTAATGTTGAAGAATATTCCTGTCTCAGATCATGTACCTTATCAAATATATGAAAGTAGCTAACAATTTAGAAAAACCTATTTACAGAATAATGTGTTAAGTTTCTAGCCTAGAGGAGATCCCAAACAATAGATCTTTCTTAGATTATTTTAGAGAATCACAGAGTAAGATGGGAGGATTTTGGCAAATTTGGGAAGAGGGGATTGTTTATGTGAGGATGTTTTGTCACTCAGAAAGGGAGAGAGGAAGCACTCAAAAGAATAAACAGAAAATCAGAGATATGGTGGGTGTGGAGGGCATTGCTCAGTGAGGTGGCTGATATTTATTGTGGTAAATAAGACTAGAAAAGTAATTCAGGAGCAAGTGAATGGTCATGATTTTGTAGAAAAGAAAGGATAAACTGTTTTTAAAAGCAATTCTGTTGTGTTGAAATTTGAATTTAAAAAAGTTAATAGTGATAAAGGAGGATTAGAGACGAAACCAAAGGATATCACATAGGACATTCTTGAAATAGGACAAATAAGGGATAAGGGCCCAAACCAAGGACAATTTTCAGTGGGATTAGAAAGACGTGACACACGTAAGAGGCATTACTGACTAAAATTTGTAGTTTCACACTTGGGTTGGATATGGTGGATGGGGGATGCTATGGGAAAGGAGAGACGGAACAAAAATATATTTCCCAGTGTCTAGATGAAATAGAGTGTTTCTGTGTTAAGATGATGCCTTTTATATGAAAAGACCATAAGTATAGGTAGGGTGTGATAATGAAATTAGGTTGGATTATGTGAAATTTGAGGTTCCTGTGGGACAAATAGCAGTGAACAGGAGAGAGAGATTAGGTAGTTATTTTCATTCAATAAATTACTGAAATCATAGAAAGAGTTGCAGTTGCTTTAGAAGGAGAGCATATAAGCAAAAAGAAGCAACTAAATATGAAATCTTGAAGTTCAGACTATATTTAAGGGAAAAAAAAATTGTATCACAGTGAACTGAGAAAAGACTGAACTAACCAATTATTCAGAAAACAGAAGTATTGTGGTAGCTGGTACGGGGTAGGGGACGGTGAACACTATCAACTTTACTAGAATGCTTAAGCCAGAATACCAAGGAGATATTGTTGAGTGAATAAATATAGAAGATCTTTTTCCATTTAGAGAATATATGCTAAGCATTAGCAAAAGCATGGCAGTATCAGTGGAGTGGTAGAACTAGAAAGCACATTGTATTTGGTTGAGGAATGAATGAATGGTGTGGGACTGCACACAGCTCATGTCGACAGAAGAAACTGGTGGTGAAGGAAAAAGGGAAGAGCATTGGTTTATAGTATTAAAGGCACATAATTACATAAAATGATTCTTAACTACGGCAAACATTCTCAGTGAGGGTGATATTGCCCTCAGGTGAGTAAAAATTGGTTCTTGGAGAGCAAAATAAATCTTACATTTTACAAAGCCTTATATTCCAGCAAAGTTCAACCTATTTGACACAGTCCTATTCCTTGGTGTTTCGTTTCTCTTGTTGAGTTTTCTTTGCATCATAAGAGCAACATCATCTGAGTTTATGGAATCTACACATTGTGTACAGGATCAGGGCTATAAAATTAGGGCAAATATGCAGCTGCAACTGAAGGACTTTTGATCCATTGTTAGATCTCAAGGTTGTAACTTAAGAGGTCACCTCTGTCTGCTTGTTAGTGACTATTGGCTGACTTGTGGATGGTGTATATTTTGTTCCTCAGTGCTTTTGTATGTGACTTGAACTTTGAAAATTAAGGCAATATGTAAATATAAGCTATTATAACTATTAAACTGTGTATATAAGCTATATATTTAATTTTATAAAAATTATTCAACCCACCATTAATTGCATCAAATGTTAAAAAGGATAACAGTATCAGAATGATTATCTTGCTGCCAGTTAAGTTAAAAATTATTTTCTTAAGGAAACTTTAAAAGTTCAGTTCACTAAAGATATATTTTAAGAACCAATTAAGAATTTAATCATTTTACTTTTGTTGGAAATATAACAATTTTGGATGATTTTTAAAATTTGGTTAATTTCTGTATTTATGTAAATTAGTTTCATAAAGTTAATTGCAATTTATGTTTGTTTTATTAAAGATTGTTCAACAAATACAGTTACAAAGCTAAGTTAAATGTTATAATCTTTCTAGTTTCTAATTGGACTTATAACTTAAAAAATTCAGTCATCATAACTGCACTGAATAAAAATTATAAGCTGTATACTTTTTATGTATAAAACATAGATAAACATACAGTATATAAACATATATCCAGTATATTAAAATTTTCTATTGGATAGCAATTTATAATGTTTTAAATGTCTCCTTAGGGAGACAATTGTGAATAAAAGTTTGAGAAATACTGGGATAGAGGATTCTTAATATTTTCTGAGTTTTTGTTTCTCTTTCAATTGAACAAGACTTGTGTGAGATTTACTCAACGTATGAAACCACTGATAACTAACTTTACAGAAAAACACCTAATCTTTCTGAGGCACAGTGCTTATAGAGGATATGCACTTAATGATAAACTTTATACCTACAGGTAATTTTGATTCATAGAAAATGGTGAAACAAGTTCAGAGGTTGAAATGTCTAAAACTGTTAAGTCAGATTTTAATGATCTGAAATGAATTTCAGCATAAGCCAGACAGACTGTCTATGCACTAAGGATGTGTTATCAGTGTATTGCTTGCCTTGGTCATAAAGGATTTGATGAGTGGTATGGCAGGAAAAAATTTACTCAACTCAGAAACAATGGACTACATAATGTAGTCCATAGCCATAACACAATGGACTACAGCCATTGTTAGTGAAGGAGAATCTTGAGCAACCATATTCCATGAGTCTTATCTTGAAACAGTTAAAACATAGAAAATGTGTGGGTTGACTGTCCAACCAAAACAGCAGTCATTTTGGATATTAATCTGCAGGGAATTCTCAAAGGGTAGAAAGACTACCCAGAGACAACCTGAAACAAAATCATCTCAGCTTTCCTTGGGGGAAGATGCTTTCATTTTCAAGCCGATAACAAGTGTTAAGAGAGTGAAATATTCCCATGCAGTTAATAATGGGTCGTTGATACACAATGCTGCTTGCTGCTTGTAGCCTGCTTGGTCCCAGTCGTTGTATAATTTTAAACTGGCATTCTAAAATAAGAGGGCTTTATTTTCATGTGTTCTTTTTTTGTTGTTGTTTAGTTTGAACATTCAAAGGGAAAAGTTAAAAGCATGTATATTCACAGTAATTACATGTATTAAAAATCTACCAAGATATCCGTTAGGTACCATTAAAGTTAGTAAAGTCATCTGTGAATAGTCTTTTCCAAGTTTCAACTCCCTCTTAAATATCTTTTTAAAATCTTTATGAAAACAGTTATTCAACAGTATCAATCCTCACTGTATGTAGAATTCTGTAATAAAAACATTGAGGATTAAACATACACATCCGAGCATTTAAGGAGCTTGAAATTTAATGGAAAAGCTAAAACATACACATTCCTAAAAGTGTTCACAAACTGAAGTAGGTGAAAATGCAGTGCAAATGATATATGTGACTGTCGAATGAGATATACAGTAATGGAATGATCAGTCAATGAGGTTAATAAAAGACAACTTCCCAGAAACTGAATACTGAGTGGGGTTTTCAATGAAGAGAGTATATATTTGAATAGAAGAAGGAAGAAATTCTGTCATGTATAAAAAAATATTACAGGTAAACGTATAAGAAAGCCACCAACTGATGCAGATATAGGANGCAATCTTGATTCCAGCTTGTGCTTCTTCCAGCCCAGCATTTCTCATGATGTACTCTGCATATAAGTTAAATAAGCAGGGTGATGATATATAGCCTTGATGTATTTCTTTTCCTATTTCTAACCAGTCTGTTGTTCCATGTCCAGGTCTAACTGTTGCTTCCTGACCCGCCTATAGGTTTCTCAAGGGGCAGGTCAGGTGCTCTGGTATTCCCATCTCTTTCAGAATTTTCCACAGTTTCTTGTGATCCACACAGTCAAAGGCTTTGGCATAATCAATAAAGCAGAAATAGATGTTTTTCTGGAACTCTCTTGCTTTTTTGATGATCCAGCAGATGTTGGCAATTTGATCTCTGGTTTCTCTGCCTTTTCTAAAACCAGCTTGAACATCTGGAAGTTCATGGTACACATATTGCTTTATTGGTTACTAAAATTAAAACAGTAATATTTACTGGCTTTATAAAATATTTTTCTTAATGATAAGAAATCTTATTATACCTTTTATTTTCCAACTTTTCAAATAGATGTTACTATAAGATATATTTTACTTTCCTCTAGTGTTGCTATTAAACAACACAGAAAATTAGCACAAATTAAATAGTGACTGTTACTTTGATCTCAGTATTGAGGAGACAGTAGGGAGGGGTGGATCTGTTTCACTTAAATAAAGCAACAACTACTCAGGTCCTGCCAATTATTATAAGACAACATACAGACTCAATGTTGCCAGATCACTCCACTTTTCTGAAGAACCAGGAATCTGAATCTTTTTGCGAAACCTCATAATTTTTATAGATCTTGTTTTTGTTTTTGTTTTTTTTTTAATGAGGACCAGTTTTTTAAAGTCTTCATTGAATTTGTTACAACATTGCTCCTGTTTCATGTTTTGGCTTTTTGGTCACAAGGCATGTGGGATCTTAGCGCTCTGACCAGGGATTGAACCTACGTCCACTGCATTGGAAGGCGAAGTCTTAACCATTGGACCACCAAGAAAGTTCCTAAATATCTTCTTGGCTTCCCTGGTGACTCAGATGGTAAAGAATCCTCCTGCAGTGCAGGAGACACGAGTTCAATCTCTGGTTTGGGAAGATCCCCTGAAGGAGGGCATGGCAACCCACTCCAGTAGTCTTGCCTGGAGAACCCCATGGACAGAGGAGCCGGGTGGCCTTCTGTCCACGGCGTCACAGTTTGGACATGACTGAGCAACCTAAACTTCCACTTTCACATTGTAAAAGCAATACCACAAAAGCCAGATCTGACAGGTATCAGTGTGAGACTTCTGAAGTAATGAAAGGGTGGAGGGTTTGGGTGAGAGAAAAAGTAGAGAAAGGAGCCTGAACCAAGCAGAGAGGCAGGGATGATGAGGGAAGGGGCATATTAATATTTCAGGTAGAGTAGGGAACTTACCTGTGCTGGAGAGAAGCACTCTTGCATAAACAAGCTTGGACAAGTACCTTTGGGGAAATTGAGCACAGTGTATCTAAAATTTCAAGAAATAGGGGTTTCTTCTACTAAGAATATGGAGAATCATTTTATGTCATGGAAAGTGATATAATTAATCTGAGAGTAGGTGGAGATGGATGAAATGTGCAACAACGTGGTGCAGTTTGGTGGGAAAGGTATATGGAGATATAGATATAGGTGTATTTGGGATCAAGAAGCAGGTTGGTTTGACTGGAAGGCTGAGTTTCTTTGGGTGAAAACATTGTTGAATTAAAAAAGATTGGTTCAGGGCATATTAGGGAAAGTCCTCCTCTCAGGTGAAGAGTTTGCACTGTGCATTTTGGCAATGCAGTCATGTAATGAATCTCTACTTTTGAAATGCGGCCATTTGTATATGAGACTGAGTAGCTTGGTGAGGCAAGTACATGAGGTACAACCAGCATGATTTTGTACTGAGTGAAGGTACGTAAAGGAGGAGATGAGAGACGACTTTAAGAAAAGCAGCAAAATTATGCAAAGCATCTGGTGCCCAAGAAAACATCTGTAATTCAGAAAAGAGAATGGGATTTAAATTGCAGATTTAATAATCACCTAGAAATGACTGTTGAAAGCAGAAAGTAAATGAGATTTTTGAAAGAGCATCCTTGGGCGGAGGGGAGGGAGAAAGAGCTTCTGTGTTAGAGCCTTGAGTGATACCCACATGGAAACAATGGGAAGAAGAAGAGAATTTCATGGAAAGGACAGAGAAAAGGGTTGTTGAGGTGGAGTAAAAGCTGAGGTAGGGCCCTGTTATGGAAAACAAAGATGCCAGAGTGCTGGGAAGCAGAAGTTCAAATTTATGCTTGAGAATGAGTTCTTGGGGGGCACGTTCACTCTTTCTTCCAAGAAAAGAGGCTCTGTGGGAAAAGAATGAGAGACCCCTGGCCTCAGCCAACACTGGAGAAGGCCTCGCGCTATAGGGTACAAAATGGTTACAGCCAGAAAGAATTCAGAAGCCCATAGTATTTGAAATGATAACTAAAAATGCAGTTGGATTTATTGGAAATACATTTATGTGATATATGCCTATATAAATTAACTTCTTTAGATTTTGTAAAGGTGCTTACTTAAAACAGAAATGTTTGGTTTTAGGTAGGCATATCTTAATGAAACCCATAGTGCTAAGGAAACAAGTCTGAAATTCAAGATTTATCAACATTGGTACTATTGACATTTTGGACTGGATATTTTGCTGTGTATGACTGTCCTGTGTCTTTGGGTTGTTTGGCAGTATCCCTAGTCTCTGCACCCCTCAAAAGTTGTGACAACCCCGAATTTCTTCAGTCATCAAATGTATCCTTCAGAGGGCAAGATTGTCCTCATGCCCTTCATCAAGAAGTACTTCTAGCGTTTAACAGCAGCCAATGAAGGTGTTTTTTTTTTTTTTTTTTTCCTTTCCTTTCCTCTGCAAGGGGAAAGAAAACATACCTAACCAATAAAGATCATGGAGTAATAAACTTATAATTACCATATTTGTGACATAAAGGTGTTTATATGATCTATACATATATAAAAACATATACATATATTTGCAAAGAGAAAGTTCAGCTTTCAACTATGGAAGAGAAGCTGAAGTTATAAAACCACAAAATAAATTAACCATTATATCTAAACAGATATGCCAGAGGGTAGTATTTTCATTTAGTGGCAAATACAATTAAACAGACATTCAGTTTGAAGCAAATAAAATCCTCCATATATCTGGTGGCATCTTTATACTGATATAGATTGCAGTGAGAAGCAATTTGTATAAATCACTATTATTCCAGGGAGAGATATATAGACCAAGCAAATCTAATGTGACAGATGTTATAAATGTCATCATTATGGTTTTTCATTTCAATTCAAACAGTTCATAGACTTCTGATTATATTAAATAGAGGATTGGAGCTTCTATTGATACTTTCAGTAAAGACAGTAGCCTTGTCACATAGAAAATTTGTTCAGGTTGATCTTTTTTTACCTTCTTATGGATAAAATGGGTTCTATTATATGATATTTAAAATAAATATATTCGATCAGAAATAGTCTGAGAGTCTATCAGAAATAACAAATTAAGACAAAGCAAGAAAGAAAATAATTCTACTCAGTATGTAAATAATTTTTGATGTCTGTATAAAACAATAATGGATTTTATATTTTTAATATCAATAAATATTAAAATGTACAATACATGGCCATGTCAACAGTTCACAAAGGTCTCAATTCTCATATGCAAAGAACATAAAAGCTGTCTTGTGTCTATTTCTTTTTAATCCCTCAAGTGCACTGGATGATGTACAGCAGAATTTATCTGTCTGTAAATGTAAAGGCTATTTCAAGAGAAATATTAATGCCCCTTAAGATCTTTCCTAAAATAGATTAAACTACTATCTATTGGCTAGAGAGTCTGCCTTCCATATCTGTGGGTTTCTCATCTTCAGATTCAAACAAAGACAGATCTAAATGTGGTTAACTGAATTTGTGAATGCAAACCTAGGGGATACAGAGGGCTGAAGGTCAAGTGTATTCCTTGCACTAACCCATCTTATGTAAGGGATTTAAGCATTTGGAGATTTGGGTATCTAGAGGAACTCCTGGAACCCATCCTTTATGAATACTGAGAGAGGACTATGTATATATATATATATTTTTTGGTGGGAGTGTGAGGAGTTAATTTTAGGTAAAAACAAATTGGGGCTTCCCTGGTCCTGCAATGCAGGAGGCCAGGTTGAATCCTTGGGTCAGGAAGATCCCCTGGAGAAGAGACTGGCTACCCACTCCAGTATTCTTGCCTGGAGAATCCCATGGACAGAGCAGCCTGCCAGGCTACAGTCCATGGGGTTGCAAAAAGTTGGACATGACTGAGCGACTAACACACCTAATTTAAAATATGTGACAACATAATTTACTGTTCTTTCTTTTAATGAAGTATATTTGACTTACAATATTATATTAGTTTTAGATGTACTACTTTATGATTTGATATTTCTATACATTACAAAATAATCACTAGTGATTTAGTTACTTTGAGTCTAGTCACCATTTACCAGCAAGGTTATTACATTATCATTGACTATCTGCACTTATGCTGTACATTATATCAGGATGGCTTATTTATTTTGTAACTGGAGGTTTGTACTTCTTAATCTCCTTGACCTATTTCACTTATCCCTCTGTCTCTCTTCCCTCTGGCAACCACTAGTTTGTTCTCTGTATCTACAAGCCTGTTTCTTTTATTATGTTTGTTCAATTGTTTCATAGATTCCACATATAAGTGGTATATGTCATGATATTTGTCTTACTCTGTCCTATTTCACTTGACGTAATGCCCTCTAAGTCCATTCATCCCTTATTGGACATATCATTTGCAAATGTCTTTTCCCAATTTGTAGATGGCCTTTTCATTTTGTTTATGGTTTCCTTTACTGTGTAAAAGCTTTTGTTTTTGGTTCAGTCACTCAGTCATGTCCGACTGTTTGCAACCCCATGGATTGCAGAATGTCAGGTTTTCTGGTCCTTCATTATCTCTCAAAGTTTGCTCAAACCCACGTCCACTGAGTCGATGATGGCATCCAGCCATCTCATCCTCTGTTGTCCTCTTCTCCTCCTGCCCTCAGTCTTTCTGAGCATCAGAATCTTTTCCAGTGAGTTGGCTCTTTACATCAGGTGGCCAACCTGTTGGAATTTCAGCTTCAGCATCAGTCCTTCCAATGAATATTCAGGGTTGATTTCCTTTAGGGTTGACTGGTTTGATCTCCTTGGGACTCTGCAAGGGACTCTCAAGAGTCTTTTCCAGCACCACAGTTTGACAGCATCAATTCTTCAGTATTCAGCCTTCTTTATGGTCCAACTCTCACATCCATAATGACTACTGGAAAAACCATAGCTTTTACTATATGGACCTTTGTTGACAAAGTGATGTCTCTGCTTTTAAATATGCTATTTAGGTTCATCATAGCTTTTCTTCCAAGAAGCCAGCATCTTTTAATTTCATGGCTGCTGTCCTCATCTTCCTTGGTGGCTCAGAGGTTAAAAGCGTCTGCCTGCAATGCAGGAGACCTGGGTTCAATCCCTGGGTCGGGAAGATCCCCTGGAGAAGGAAATGGCAACCCACTCCAGTATTCTTGCCTGAAGAATTCCATGGACGGAGGAGCATGGTGGGCTACAGTCCATGGGGTCGCAAAGAGTCGGACACAACTGAGTGACTTTTCTTCTTTCTTCTGTCACCGTCTGCAGTGATTTTGGAGCCCAAGAAAATAGTCTGTTACTGTTTCTGTTTTCCCCCTATTTGCCTTGAAGTGATGGGACCAGATGCCATGATTTTAGTTTTCTGAACATTGAGTTTTAAGCCAGCTTTTTCACTCTCCTCTTCACCTTCATAAAAGTTTTAGTTCAATGTAGTTCTGTTTGTTTATTTTTGTCTTTGTCACTCCTGTCTGAAGAGACAGATCCAAAAATTATTGCTAAGAATGATATCAAAGAACATACTGCCTATGTTTCCTTTAGGAATTTTATGGTTTCAGATCTTCTGTTTGAGCCTTTAATCCATTTAAGTTTATTTTTGCATACAGTATAGAAAAACTGTTTCCATTTTTTTTTACATGTAGCTGTCCAGTTTTCCCAAAGTAGTTTATTAAAGGGACTGTCTTTTCCTCATGGTATATTCTTGCCTCCTTTGCCATCAAGAATTGACCGTATAAGCCTGGGTTTCTTTCTGGGCTCTCTATTCTTTCATTGATCTATGTCTCTTTTTCTGCCAATACCATAATGCTTTGATTACTATATCTTGGTTGTATAGTTTGAAATACTGTTCTTCTTTCTCAAGATTATATTAACTTTTAAGTCTTTTGTAGGTCAACATAAATTTTAAGACTATCTGGTTTTCAATCTGTGAAAGATAGCATGGGTACTTTGATAGGAGTTGCATTGAAACAGTGCATTGCTTCAGCTAGTATGGACATTTTAGCGATATTAATTCATCTAATCCATGAACACATTATATCTTTCTATTTATGTATGTAATCTTTAATGTCTTTAATATCTTGTAGTTTTCAAAGTTCACATCTTTCACCTCCCTGGTCATATTCATTCTTATGTATTTTGTTCTTTTTCATGCAATTGTAAATGGGATAGATTTCTTAATTTATTATTCAGATAGTTCATTTTTAGGGTATAGAAATACAACAAATTTCTTCATATTTATTTTATATCCTGAAACCTCACTGAATTCATTTATTCTTATAGTTTTGGGGTTTTCTATATATATAGTACATGTCGTTTGAAAATCATTGACAGTTTTACTTCTTCCCCTTCAATTTAAATGCCTTTTATTTCTTTTTCTTGTTTGATTGCTATTACTGGACTTCTAATACTATGTTGAATAAAAGTGATGAGTGGGCAGTCTTGTCTTGTTCCTGATATTAGAGGTAAAGCTTTCAATTTTTACCTCTGAATATGATGTTAACTGTCTTGTTTGCCATATATAGCCTTTATTATATTGAAGTATGTTGCCTCTATGCCCACTTTGTTTTGAGAGGCTTTGTTTATTTGTTTTACCATAAATGAGTGTTGAATTTTGTTATGTTTATCCTTCATTTTGTTGATGTGGTATATCATGTTAATTGATTTCTGAATATTGAATCATCCTTATGTATCTGGAATAAATCCCACATGATCATGGTATATGGTCCTTTTAATGCATTGTTACATTCAGTTTGCTAATATTTTGTTGAGAATTATTGCATCCATGTTTATCTGAGATATTAGACCACAGTTTTCTTTTATAGAGTCTTTGTTTGGTTTTGGTACTACATTAAGGCTTATCTTGTAGAATACATTCAGAAGCTTCCCTTCCTCTTCAATTTTTTGAAATAATTTGAGGAAAATAGGTATTAACTTTTCTTCAAATGTTTGGTAGAATTCACCAGTGAAGCTTTCTGATCGTGGCTTATTTGTTGGGAGTTTCCTGGTCACTGAATCAATTTATTTATTGATGATTAGTCTATTTAGATTTTTTATTTCTTCTCAGTTCAGTCTTAGAAGAGTATATGTTTCCAGGAATTTATCTATTTCTTCTAGAAGGGCTATCCAATTTTTTGATTATAATTGAATGAATGTTTGCATTTTTGTGATGTTGATTGTAAATTCTTTTATTTCTGATTTCATTTATTTGAACCCTGTCTTTTTTCTTGAGTCTGATTAAAGATTTGTCTATTTTGTCTCTACAAAGGACAAGGTCTTAGTTTCACTGATCTTTTCTATATTTTTTAGACTTGATTTCATTTTTTTCTGTTCTGATAATTTTTCTTTCTTTTACTATTTTAAGCTTTGGTTTTTTCTTCTTTTTCTAGTACCTTTAGATTAAAAGTGTGGTTATTTTTTTGACATTTATCTTGTTTCTTGAGATAGGACTGTGTTACTATAAACTTTGCTGTTNTCATTGACAGTTTTACTTCTTCCCCTTCAATTTAAATGCCTTTTATTTCTTTTTCTTGTTTGATTGCTATTACTGGACTTCTAATACTATGTTGAATAAAAGTGATGAGTGGGCAGTCTTGTCTTGTTCCTGATATTAGAGGTAAAGCTTTCAATTTTTACCTCTGAATATGATGTTAACTGTCTTGTTTGCCATATATAGCCTTTATTATATTGAAGTATGTTGCCTCTATGCCCACTTTGTTTTGAGAGGCTTTGTTTATTTGTTTTACCATAAATGAGTGTTGAATTTTGTTATGTTTATCCTTCATTTTGTTGATGTGGTATATCATGTTAATTGATTTCTGAATATTGAATCATCCTTATGTATCTGGAATAAATCCCACATGATCATGGTATATGGTCCTTTTAATGCATTGTTACATTCAGTTTGCTAATATTTTGTTGAGAATTATTGCATCCATGTTTATCTGAGATATTAGACCACAGTTTTCTTTTATAGAGTCTTTGTTTGGTTTTGGTACTACATTAAGGTTTATCTTGTAGAATACATTCAGAAGCTTCCCTTCCTCTTCAATTTTTTGAAATAATTTGAGGAAAATAGGTATTAACTTTTCTTCAAATGTTTGGTAGAATTCACCAGTGAAGCTTTCTGATCGTGGCTTATTTGTTGGGAGTTTCCTGGTCACTGAATCAATTTATTTATTGATGATTAGTCTATTTAGATTTTTTATTTCTTCTCAGTTCAGTCTTAGAAGAGTATATGTTTCCAGGAATTTATCTATTTCTTCTAGAAGGGCTATCCAATTTTTTGATTATAATTGAATGAATGTTTGCATTTTTGTGATGTTGATTGTAAATTCTTTTATTTCTGATTTCATTTATTTGAACCCTGTCTTTTTTCTTGAGTCTGATTAAAGATTTGTCTATTTTGTCTCTACAAAGGACAAGGTCTTAGTTTCACTGATCTTTTCTATATTTTTTAGACTTGATTTCATTTTTTTCTGTTCTGATAATTTTTCTTTCTTTTACTATTTTAAGCTTTGGTTTTTTCTTCTTTTTCTAGTACCTTTAGATTAAAAGTGTGGTTATTTTTTTGAGAGTTATCTTGTTTCTTGAGATAGGACTGTGTTACTATAAACTTTGCTGTTAAAACTGCTGTCCCTGCATCTCATTGATTTTGGAATGTTGGGTTTTCAGTTTCACTTGTTTCCAGCTATTTTTTAGATTTCTCTTTATTTATTGACACATAGGTTTTCAATGTATGTTGTTTAATCTCCACACATTTATATTTTTCCAGTTTTTTTTCCCTATAATTCATTTCTGGCATACTGCTGTAGTCAGAAAAGATGACTAGTATAACTTCAGTAGTCGTCTTAAAACTTACTAAGATTTGTTTTGTGGACTAGCACATGATCATTCCTACAGAATGTTCTATGTGCACTTGATAAAAATGAGTATTCTGCCATTTTGGGGTAGAATGTTTTATAGATATCTAATAGGGAATCTAGTTTAATGTGTAATTTTAGCCCAGTATTTCCTTATTGATCTTCTCCCTGGATTACTTATCCATGTATTAAAGCCCCCAGCTACTCTTGCATTGGTGTCTATTCTTCTCTTTAGGTGTGTTAATATTTGCTTTATATATTTAGGTGCTCCTATGTTGTATATATTATGTATATATACATATACACACACACTTACAAATATGTTTTCTTCTTGGATTGGCTCTTTTATCATATGTAATGCTCTTTGTTCTAGTCTTTATTTTAAAGTCTATTTTGTCTGATAAAAGTATTGTGGTCCCAGTTTTACTTTTGTTTCCATTTGCATTAAGTATCTTTTTCTGTCCTTTCCTTTTTAGTCTTGGTGTGATCTTAGATCTGAAGTGAGTCTCTTCTAAGAGACCTATACATGAATCTCATTTTTAAAATACATTTAGCCACAATATATATGTATGTGTGTGTGTGTATACAGTTGATTTACAATGTGTTAATTTCTGCAGGCCTTCCCTGATAGCTCAGTTGGTAAATAATCCACCTGCAATACAGGAGACCTCAGTTTGATTCCTGGATCAAAAAAGATCTGCTGGAGAAGGGATAGACTACCTACTCCAGGGCTCTTGGGCTTCCCTTGTGGCTCAGCTGATAAAGAATCCACCTGCAATGTGAGAGACCTGGATTTGATCCCTGGTTTGGGAAGATGCCCTGGAGAAAGGAAAGGACACCCACTCCAGTCTTCTGACCTGAAGAATATACATGGAATATATGGTCCTTGAGGTTGCAGAGTGGGACACAACTGAGCAACTTAGTTTCACTTTCAATTTCTGCTGTACAACAAAGTGATTCAGTTATATGTATATTCTTTTTATGTTTTCTCCATTACGGTTTATTTCAGGATATTGAAAATAGTTCCTTGTTCTATAAAGTAGGACTTTATTGTTTATCTGTTCTCTATGTAATAGTTTGCATCTACTAACCCCTAACTCTCAGTTCACCCCTCCCCACCCCCACCACTTGGCAACCACAAGTCTGGGCTCTATGTCTGGAAGTCTCTTTCTATTTCATAGATAGGTTCATTTGTTCATATTTTAGATTCCACATATAAATGATATCATATGGTATTTGTCTTTCTCTTTCAGGCTGATTTTACTTAGCATGATCTCTAATTGCATCCATGTTGCAACTGATGCATATGATATTATTTCATTCTTTTTTGTGGCTGTGAGTAGTATTCCATGTGCATATATACCATGTCTTCTTTATCTTTTCATCTGTTGATGGATATTTAGGTTGTTTCCATGCAATGGATATTGTGAATGGTGTTGCTGTGAACATTGGGGTGCACATATCTTTTTGAATTTTAGTTTTGTCCAGATATCTTCCCAGGAACTGCTGTTCTGTCTTCCAGAGTGACTGCACCAACTTGCATTCCCACCAACAATGTAGGAGGGTTCTCTTTTCTCCACACCCTCTCCAGCATTTGTTCTTTGTAGGCTTTTTAATGATGGCCATTCTAACTGGTGTGAGATGGTACTTCATTGTAATTTCTTTTAACTTTTTACTTTGCTTTGGCATATAGATGATTAACAATGTGCTAGTTTCAGGTGAACAGCAAAGGGGCTCAGTCATACATCTACAATATCCATTCTCCCCCAAACTTCCCTCCCATCTGGGCTGTTACATAATATTGAGCAGAGTTCCATGTGCCGTACAGGAGGTCCTTGTTGGTTATCCATTTTCAATATAGCAGTGTGTACATGTCCATCCCAAACTCCCCAACTTTCCCTTTCCCCCATCCTTCCCATGGCCAAGCTTGAGTTTGTCCTATAAGTCTGTGAGTCTGTTTCTGTTTTGTGCTGTGCTTAGTCACTCAGTCATGTCCAACTCTTTGGGATGCCATGAACTGGACAGCAGCCTTCCAGGCTCCTCTCTCCATGGGGATTCTCCAGGCTCAAGAATACTGGAGTGGGTTGCCATGCCCTCCTTCAAGGGATCTTCCCAACCCAGGGATCCAACCCAGGTCTGCTGCATTGCAGTCGGATTCTTTACTGTTTGAGCCACCACGAAAGCCCAAGAATACTGGAATCTATTCCTTCTCCATGGATCTTCCTAACCCAGGAATCAAACCAGAGTCTCCACATTGCAGGTGGACTCTTTACCAGCTGAGCTACTAGGAAACTGTTTCTGTTTTGTAAATAAATTCATTTGTATGTCATCCCTATATGTGACATCTAAAAAGAAATGATACTAATGAACCACGTTGTAGCTTTGATTTACATTTCTACAATAATTAGTGATGTTGGGCATCTTTTCATGTGCCTATTGACCATCTCTATTTCTTCTCTGGAGAAATGTCTAGTTAGGTCTTCTGCTCATTTTTGAGTTGTATTTTTTTATCCAGGTGTTTCTGTACTGGGACTTGGAGTGAGTTTAATGGGCTTTTTAAGAGCAGACTCCAATATACAACAGCCCTCTGGCTCTCCTAGACTGCAGTTTCATTGTATTTCAAAGCCAGTTATGAGGACTTATCTTCCTCAGACCTCGAGTGTTTGATGTGAGGGCTCAAACTCCTTGCTTCTTAGGGAGGACCCCCATAGTTGTGATATCCCTTCCTGTTTGTAGGTAACCACACTGGGGTTTGGTCCTGATGGGATGTCGTCTCTGCTTTCCCTAACTATCTCAATGTATTTTTTCGCCTTTGTATCCTTAATTGTAGAAGAGATGTCCTGCTACTCTTTAGGTTGTTCTCGGAGTGCATTGCTCTATATATTGCTGTGATTTGTGTGTTTATGGGAGAAGGTGATCTTAGGATCTTCCTACTTCACCATCTTTAAAAAAATATTGTATATTGGAGTATAGTTGATTTACAATATTGTTATTAGTTTCAAGTATACAGAAAACTGGTTAGTTATACATGGTGGTGATGATGGTTTGGTCACTAAATTGTGTCCTACTCTTGCAATCTCATGGACTGCAGCCCACCAGGCTCCACCCAGGTATCAAACCTGCATCCCCTGCATTGCAGGCAGGTTCCTTATTGCTGAGCCACCAGGTAAGCTCCTCAATTTTACAAATACATATATCAATTCCTTTTCAGATTCTTTTCCCATATATATTATTATAGAATATTGAGTAGAGTTCCCTGTGCTACACAGTAGGTCATTGTTGATTATTTTATATACAGCAGTGTGTATGTTAACCCCAAACTCCTGCTAATTTATCCTTCCCCCACAACACCTTTCCCCTTTGGTAACCATAAGTTTGTTGGGATAACCATAAGTTTGTTTTTGAAGTCTGTGAGTATGTTTCTGTTTTATAAATAAGTTCATTTGTATCATTTTTTTGAAGTCCAACATATAAGTGATATCATATGATATTAGTCTTTCTCTAACTTCACTTAGTATGATAATATCTAGGTCCATCCATGTTGATGCAAATGGTGTTACTCATTTGTTTTGATGGCTAAGTAATATTCCATTTATATGTGTACTACATCTTCTTTACCCAATCCTCTGTTGATTGACATTTAAGCTGCTTCCATGTCTTGGGTATTATGAATAGTGCTTCAGTGAATACTGGAGTGCATGTATCTTTCAAATTTTTCTCTGGATATATGCCCAGGAGTGGGATTGTTGGGTCACTTTGGTAGCTCTATTTTTAGCTTTTTAAGTAATCTCCATCCTATTCTCCATAGTAGTTGTGCTAATTTACAGACACTGTTTGTTGTCCCACCAACAGTTTAGGAGGATTCCTTTTTCTCCACATCCTCTTCAGTATTTATTGTTTATAGACTTTTTGATGATGACCATTCTAATCACTGTAGTTTTGATTTGCATTTTTCTAATAATTAGTGCTGTTGAGCATCTTTTCATGCTATCTCACCATCTTGATACCATCTCTTGACCATGTAATCTTAACAGCAAAATGCAAACTTTAACATTCTTTTCTGAAAGTGAAAGAGGAGAGTGAAAAAGTTGGCTTAAAGCTCAACATTCAGAAAACGAAGATCGAAGATCATGGCATCTGGTCCCATCACTTCACGGGAAATAGATGGGGAAACAGTGGAAACAGTGTCAGACTTTATGTTTTTGGGCTCCAAAATCACTGCAGACGGTGACTGCAACCATGAAATTAAAAGATGCTTACTCCTTGGAAGAAAAGTTATGACCAACCTAGATAGCATATTCAAAAGCAGAGACATTACTTTGCCAACAAAGGTCCGTCTAGTCAAGGCTATGATTTTTCCAGTGGTCATGTATGGATGTGAGAGTTGGACTGTGAAGAAAGCTGAGCACCAAAGAACTGGTGCTTTTGAACTGTGGTGTTGGAGAAGACTCTTGAGAGTCCCTTGGACTGCAAGGAGATCCAACCAGTCCATCCTAAAGGAGATCAGTCCTGGGATTTCTTGGGAAGGAATGATGCTGAAGCTGAAACTCCAGTACTTTGGCAACCTCATGTGAAGAGTTGACTCATTGGAAAAAACTCTGATGCTGGGAGGGATTGGGGGTAAGAGGAAAAGGAGATGGCAGAGGATGAGATGGCTGGATGGCATTACCAACTCAATGTAAATGAGTCTGAGTGAACTCCAGGAGTTGGTGATGGACCGGGAGGCCTGGCGTGCTGCAATTAATTCATGGGGTCACAAAGAGTCAGACACGACTGAGCAACTGAACTGAGCTGAATATCTTTGTATGATTTATTTCATACATGACAAAATATAGCACCATTAAAGATTATTCCTTTGACAAGGCAGATACCTGTGATATCCAAGAATCATGAAATATATTAGATTTTATAGGCTGGATTGTGTCCCTCCTAAATTCATGTTTAGAAGAATCCCTAGCCACTCACTGTGACTATATTTGGAAATTGGGCCTATAGGGAATTAATTAAGATGAAATGATGTCTTGATATCTTAAGACATCTTAAATCAATATGATTAGTATCCATATAAGAGGAAGAGACATCGGGGATGCACATGATCAGAGAAATGATCATATGAGCACACAGTAAGAAGCTGGCCATCTGGAAGCCAGGAGAGAGGGCTCAGGAGAAACCTAATCTTTTCACACCTTGGTCTTGGACTTCCAGAATCCAGAAATATGAAAAAAGTAAATTTGTGTTGTTTCAAATACTCTGTGACTGTGATATTTTGTTATGGCAATCCTAGTAGACAAATAACCAAAGAAGGTCACCCTTACCTGAATTTCCCTAAAGTTCTATGCTCACTGCTACTATCGATTAGACTTATAGGAACACATAGACATGGAAAGATTCTTCCTCTTCAAATATTTCCAAAATTCCCTAGGGAAGCATATGTTTATTTTCACAGTTGAGAATTTATTAAGATTTTCTATTTTTTTCCCAGTTTAATAGCATGTGTGCCTGTTCAGAGAGGAGTTTACAAACCTTTGATTTAACGATGAGTTGCCCAGGAAAATTTGGGTTACTACCATCTTTTTCATTGCTCCACAATGATAATCATAAAATCTGGCATAGCTACTACTGTTATTTAAGGACTAGCCTGGAAATTTCATTGCTGCCATGGTATTCTAGGTGTTATTTTACAGAAGTGAATGGGGCTCCTGTCACTACCTCTGTGGTAGTTGTTGAGCCCAGAGCTAAAAGTGGCAGGAGCAAAGCCCCTTGTCACATGAAGTTTGTAATATTGTGAGAGAAGCAGCAAACAAATAAGCTATCTTGTAATTAAAATGAGAGTGTTTTCACATAACTGAAGTACCTAATCTAACCTTAGAATTCGGAAAATTTTCTCCAAAGAAGCACCTTTAAGGCTGAGGGCAGAATGATGAATAGGGGTTTGCTATTTGAAGAGTTAACCAATGAAGAGAATTAATGAAGACTTAAGAAAACACAGAGCTGAGGGAACCCAGGCAATACAATATTTGTATGTTAGACCATAGTGAGCATGCTCAGTGTGGTTGGGTTGGCAGTGGGAGATATGCTTGCAAACCACTTTTTCTGTCTGGCAAAAAGTGAAACCTACTTTGTGATGCTTCCAAATGATTAATTTTTACTATGCCAAGTAATTATAAAACAAATTACCTTGAAGTGATGATTTAACATGTGTATTGGCAGTAATTGAGTGGTCAAGTGAGATTAATTCAATTGATTTCATTATGTGAGGTATTTCTTTGGAGCTGGTGCAAGACTACCTGTGTTGGATTGGTTGCTTGAAATATATGCCTGTGGGAAACATTTAAGGTGTTAGAGATAGAATTAGAGTGTGTGTTCAAAATATGTAAAAACTATGACTTTTGATAAGAGTCTCTGCTTGCCCAGAAAAGAGCGAGGCTGTCTCTCAGTTTATGACAGCCTCAGAGGTCAGATGCATGACGTACTGCAGCTTCTAAGACTAATTCTTTGTCAAACCATAGAGTTGGACAGAATTTGAGAATTAGGAGTGGTAGGAACAAAACTCCACCTTTCTGTCATATACTGTCCCTTCTGCAGGAAGGCAAAATTATGTGGTCTTTCTGCTGTCTTAAATACCTCACACAGTCAAATACCTCACAATAGTCAAAGCTAAGGATTTTCCAGTAATCATGTACAGACGTGAGAGTTGGACCATAAAGAAGGCTGAGTACCTACGAATTGATGCTTTCGAACTGTGGTGCTAGAGAAAATTTTTGAGAGTCCCTTGGATAGCAAGGAGATCAAACCAGTCAATCCTAAAGGAAATCAACCCTGAATATTCATTGGAAGGACTGATCCTGAAGCTGAAGCTCCAATATTTTGGCCATCTAATGCAAAGAGCTGACTCATTGGAAAAGACCCTGAGGCTAGGAAAGTTGAAGGCAGGAGGAGAAGGGGATGACCGAGGATGAGATTGTTGGATGACATCACCGATTTAAAGGACATTGAATTTGAGCAAACTCAGGAAGATAGTGAAGTACAGAGAAGCCTGGCTTCCTACAGTCCATGGTGTCGCAAAGAGTTGGATTTGAGTGAGCAACTGAACAACAACAAAAGTCTTAGATACAAGATCTTTATCTTTGATAGCAGGTTAACAGAACTAGTAAGTTTATCCTCAGTTCACATTGTTTGTAGTAAAAGATTCCTGTTATGTTAGAAATCATTTCTAAGTCAAAATAGCTTTTGAAAGTTTTAAGCAGCAAGTGCCTCAGCCACAATCTGTTATAACCCAGCCTGATAATTTCAGTAAATGAGTCTTAAATGCAAATGGCTCGACAATGCCTTTGGCCTATAATTTATTTCTAAGACACTTATTATTGTCTGCCCCAGAGCTGTTGAAATTGTTTAAGCTAGAAAAATAGGAATGCCTTTAAAAATGAAAACTAAGTAATTAGGGATGGCCCTCAAGATATACCCTAGGTAATCACTGGATCCATAAAGCAAAGATAATTGGTGAAATGAGACTTTGTTTTAAGTGTGTGTCATTGTGGAGCTAGGTGGTAGTCTCTACAGTAAAGACTGGGGCATTTTAGGTTAAAAAGTCTTGGTCTGCCCAAGTTTTATTCTCACTCAACCATGCACTGAGTTTTTTTTTTTTTTTTTT
>SJYV01037917.1:3681-88568 GCA_006410875.1 Neotragus pygmaeus | reverse complement strand
GTAAGAAACGAAGCGCCAGTCTATGTTTGATACAGGATACAGGATGCTTGGGGCTGGTGCACGGGGATGATCCAGAGAGATGATATGGGGTGGGAGGTGGGTTCAGGATTGGGAGCTCGTATACACCCGTGGAAGATTCATGTCAATGTATGGCAAAACCAATACAGTACTGTAAAGTAAAATTAAAAAAAAAAATTAAAATTTAAAAAAAAACATAAAATAGTAAAAAAAAAAAAAAAAGAAGAAGAAATGAAGTATTTTACTAAGTAACATCCTGGATGTGTCATATGCTCTGTTTGATTTAATTTAAAAAAAAAAAAAAAAAGAGCACTCCCAATTGATAGATGAGTAAAGTGAGGCACGGAGGCATTAAGGAAGTTTCTAGTAAGTGAAAGAGATGCTTTATGGTGAGCATATTTATGGACACAGTAAAATTAGCAGAAATGGCACTGTCTGCAGATTGTTGGTGAAAAAAGCTCAATATCAACTCCATCTATTAGAAAAAAAAAATTAGGTATGATACTTAAATCTAGCAAGCAGAGTCTGTCTTGTTTTACCTGCTTGCCTGCATTTAATTCAAAAGAAAAGCTACATAGAAGTTGTAATCAATGTTCCCATTTTATAGATGAGGAAACTGAGGACCAGAGGTGTTAATGAAGTTACTAGAAAGTGAGAGATGCTTTTGGGTGAGTGTACAGATCTATACTTAGTAAACTTTGTGGGAAAGTACATTGTCGGTCTAGATTATTGTGGAAAAAACTCGATTTCAACTCATTCTCCAGAAAAAAAAAAAGCACCCAATTAAGTATGTTACTCAGACTGCTAGGCAACGTTCTTGGTGTTTTAGATGGTCTACTTCACTTAATTGAAATCAAAATCTATGCGGAAATTGTTGTCAATATTTCCCCATTTATATTTCTGGAAGCTCAGGCATTAAAGACATTGCTAGTAAGTGAAAGAGATGCTTTTGCTAGCCGTATTTATCTGTTCTTAGTAAACTTTGTGGGAAAGGGCATCATCTATCTAGAATGTTTGGGGGAAAAAACTTGATTTCAATCCTATTAAAAAAGAAACCCCAAATGAAGTATGTTACTTAACTCTACTGAGCATGTCCTCAGTGTTTTACATGCTCTGCTTCATTTAATTACAAAGAACATGTACGAGGAAGGTGTTATCAACATTCCCATTTTATAGATGAGGAAACTGAGACACAGAAACATTACTGTTGTTACTAGTTAGGGAAATACATGCTTTTCAGTGAGCATATTTATCTATTTACTAAACTGTGTGGGAAAGGTCACTGTCTGGCAAGATTATTGGAGAAAAATCCCAATTTCAATTCTCTGTATTAAAAACAAAATTAAGCAAGTTGCTTAGATCTTCTAAGCAATGTCCTGGTTCTTTTGCACACACCTCTGCATTTAATCAAAAAGAAAATCTACGAGTAAAGGGTTATGAACATTCCAATTGTATATATGAGGAAACTGAGGTGCAGAGGCTTTAAGAAAGAAATTAGTAGGTGAAAGATGATGTATTCGGGAGCCTATTTATCTATACTGAATAAAATTTGTTTATAAGGGAAAAAATAAATACTATCTACTTATATACAGATAAATAGATATAAATATATATTATATATTTATAAATAAATAGATAAACTATGTCATAAATTACAAATCTGAATATTAAGATGCCATTTCTCCTGAAGTTGATCTATCAGTTAAATTGAATTCAGTCACTCAGTTGTTTCTGACTCTTGGCTACCCCATGAGTCACGCCAGGCTTCCCTGTCCATCACCAGCTCCTGAAACTTGCTCAGACTCATGTCCATCAAGCTGGTGATGCAATCCAACCATCTCATTCTCTGTCCTCCCTGTCTCCTCCTAGCATCAGGGTCTTTTCCAATGAGCCAGTTCTTCACATGAAGTGGCCAAACTATTATAGCTTCAGTGTCAGTCCTTCCAGTCAGTATTCAGGACTGATTTCCTTTAGGATTAACTGGTTTGATCTCCTTGCAGTCCAAGGGACTCTCAAGAGTCTTCTCCAACACCACAATTGAAAAGCATCAATTCTTTGGCACTCAGCTTTCTTTATGGTCCAACTGTCACATCCATACTGTTGAAGCCTAGCTTGGAGAATTTTGAACATTGCTAGCATGTGAAATGAGTGCAGTTGTGTGGTAGTTTGAACATTCTTCATCATTGCCTTTCTTTGGGATTGGAATGAAAACTGAACTTTTCCAGTCCTGTGGCCACTGCTGAATTTTCCAAATTTGTTGGCCTATTGAGTGCAGCACTTTCACAGCATCATCTTTCAGAATTTGAAATATCTCAGCTGGAATTCTATCACCTCCACTAGATTTGTTTGTAGTGATGCTTCCTAAGGCCCACTGGACTTCACATTCCAGGATTCTGGCTCTAGATGAGTGATCACACCATTGTGATTATCTGGGTCATTAAGTTTTTTTTTTTGGGTGGGGAGGGGGTATAGTTTTTCTGTGTATTCTTGCCACGTCTTCTTAATATATTCTGCTTCTGTTAGATCCTTATTGTTTCTGTCCTTTACTGTGCTCATCTTTGCATAAAATGTCCCCTTGTTATCTCTAATTTTCTTGAAGAGATCTCTAGTCTTTTCCATTCTGTTGTTTTCCTCTATTTCTTTGCATTGATCACTTAGGAAGGCTTTCTTATCTCTCCTTGCTATTCTTTGGAACTCTGCATTCAGATGGATATATCTTTCCTTTTCTNTGAGTGAACTCTGGGAGTTGGTGATGGACAGGGAGGCCTGGCGTGCTGCGATTCATGGGGTTGCAAAGAGTCGGACACAACTGAGCGACTGAACTGAACTTAACTGATGATAACATGATTAATATGCATGTTTATATAGAATATACTCTGCCAAAATATTCATCAACTTCACTCTCAGACTCATTGTCAACTTTGTTCAAGTCCCTGACTTATCAGTCAACAGGAAACAGTAGAATGGGAAAGAGTAGAGATCTCTCTTCAAGAAAGTTAGAGATAACAAGGGAACATTTTATGCAAAGATGGGCAAAACAAAGAACAGAAATTGTATGAACCTAACAGAAGCAGAAGATATCAAGAATGGGTGGCAAGAATACACAGAAGAACTATACAAAAAATAATCTTAATGACCCAGATAATCATGATAGTGTGATCACTCACTTAGAGTCAGACATCCTGGAGTCCAAAGTGAAGTGGGCCTTAGGAAGCATCACTATGAACATAGCTAATATAAGTGATGGAATTCCAGCTGACTCAAATCCTAAAAGATGATGCTATTAAAGTGCTTCACTCAATATGCCAGCAAATTTGAAAAATTCAGCAGTGGTCACAGGACTGGAAAAGGTCAGTTTTCATTCCAATCCCAAAGAAGGTCAATGCCAAAGAGTGCTCAAACTACTGCACAACTAACTGCCCTCATTGCACACAATAGCAAAGTAATGTTCAAAATTCTCCAAGCTAGACTTCAATAGTACATGAACTGAGAACTTCCAGATGTTCAAGCTGTATTTAGAAAAGGCAGAAGAGCCAGATATCAAATTGCCAATGTCTGTTGGATCATAGAAAAAACAAGATAATTCCAGAAAAACATATACTTCTGCTTTATTGACTATACCAAAGACTTTGACTGTCCGGATCACAACAAACTGTGGAAAATTCTTCAAGAGATGGGAATACCAGACCACCTTACCTGCCTCCCAAGAAGTCTGTATGCAGGTCAAGAAGCAACAGTTAGTTGCTTTAGAAATTTAGTTAGGAACAACAAACTGGTTCCAAATTGGGAAAGGAATATGTCAAGGCTGTATATTGTCACCCTGTTTATTTAAATTATATGCAGCATATATCATGCTAAATGCCAGCCTGGATGAAGCACAAGCTGGAATCAAGATTGCCAGCAGAAATATCAATAACCTCAGATATGCAGATGACACCACCCTTGTGGCAGAAAGTGAAGAAGAACTGAAGAACTTCATGATGAATGCGAAAGAGGAGAGTGAAAAAGCCAGATTAAAACTCAGCAGTCAAAAAACTAAGATCATGGCATCTGGTCCCATCACTTCATGGCAAATAGATGGGGAAACAGTGACAAAGTTTATTTTCTTGGGCTCCAAAATCACCGTGGACGGTGACTGCAACCATGAAATTAAAAGATGCTTGCTCCTTGGAAGACAGTTTATGACCAACCAGATAGCATTTTAAAAAGCAGAGACATTACTTTGCCAGCAAAGGTCTGTGTAGTCAAAGCTATGGTTTTTCCAGTGGTCATGTATGGATGTGAGAGTTGGACTGTATAGAAAGCTGAGCACTGAAGAATTGATGCTTTTGAACTGTGGAGTTGGAGAAGACTCTTGATAGTCCCTTGGACTGCAAGGAGATCCAAACCAGTCAATCTTAAAGGAAATCAGTCCTGAATATTCATTGGAAAGACTGATGCTGAAACTGAAGCTCCAATAGTCTGACCATCTAATGTGAAGAACTGTTTATTTGGAGAAGACCCTGATGCTGGGAAAGATTGAAGGTAGGAGGAAAAGGAGACGACAGAGCATGAGATGGTTGGATGGCATCATTAAGTTGATGGACATGAGTTTGAGTAAACTCCGAGGGTTGGTGATGGACAGGGTAGTCTGGCATGCTGCAGTTCAAAGAGGGGTTTCAAAGAACCAGACAAGAATGAGCGGCTAAACTGAACTGATGCAGTATCACATATGAATTGGTGTCAGTCTTCACTATGAGCCACCTCCATCTTATGTAAAGTAGAAAACCAGCCCACTAGGAAGATATGTCATTACCACTGTCTCTCCCTTTTCACTCTTTCCACCTTGGACTGAACACCATAGATTCATCATGAATGCAGATCTTTCCTTTTCCCTTTCCCATCAACAGGTCTTGCAGTATTTTCCATGAGGCTGTAAACTGGATGAGGGAGAGTCAGTGAAGCAAGAACAGGCACTGAAATCTGAACTTCTTGGTGCTTTTTTTCCACATACTCTGGACTTACTAGTGTTGGAATGTGTGTAATTTCCACTTTTGTCCACATAGTATATATTGCAATGACTGCTGAAAATGTTCCAGTTTTATGATTGGTAAATTGTGTAATACCAAGTACATAATAAGTGATTTAGATTGCCTGCTTGGCACCCCATAGTCAAGTATTCAGTTTCTCCTTGTGCCCAGTCAGCAAAAGCAAGGACTGCATTTCAAATGGAGTGTAATTGTCAGAGAGAGAAGGCTAGCATGACATAACTCAACTCCAAAAGTCCTTAGGGTCTGCACTGTGCTTCTTCTATGGGAGTTTGTCAGATGTTTCATTCAGCATTTCTCCAGCACGGATGTTTCCAAAACAGTGTGTCTACAAGTCCCAGGTCCCAAGTCACAGGGCAGCATTCACTGTATCCCATTTTTGCTGCAGAGACTTTTTGCTTTAAGGCCCCACTCAAAATCAGAAAGCGTCCAGTTAACACACTGCTGCAACTGCTGTTAAGTCCCTTCAGTCGTGTCTAAGCCTGTCCAACTCTGTGCGACCCCATAGACAGCAGCCCACCAGGCTCCACCATCCCTGGGATTCTCCAGGCAAGAACACTGGAGTGGGTTGCCATTTCCTCCTCCAATGCATGAAAGGGAAAAGTGAAAGTGAAGTCACTGATTCGTGTCCAACTCTCAGTGACCCCATGGACTGCAGCCTACCAGGCTCCTCCGTCCATGGGATTTTCCAGGCAAGAGTACTGGAGTGGGGTGCCAACACACTACACATCTTGAAACAATGAGCCAGAATAAGTGATCGTTACCCCTAAATTTAGAGGACCACTATCATTGGATCTGTTTTCATCGGTGAGTCAGCAAAGTATAGTCAGCTGTCCTACCTGTGGCCTCTGCATCCACAGAATCCTGTTATACAGAGGGCCAGCTACATTATAGCTTTTTATTATAAGGGACTTGAGCACCCACAGGTCTAGGTATCCAAGGGGTACTGGAACCAATCCCCCGCTGATACCAGTGGATGGCTGTGTGGCAGGGTTTTGTGATGGTGGTTGGTTGGTTTTTTGTTGTTGTTTTGTGGTGGTGTTTTTTGAAGATATAGAAGATATCCCAAAGTGTTCAGTGGGTCCAGGAACCTCAGTGTGGTGGGGCACTAAATGTTAATGGGCATTTGGTGCCCACCTCTGGCACACATATGTTCCTTCCTACTTATTAAGTACAAAGAGGAAAATGTTATCAGTATAAGGAAACAGCATACTTTTTTGGAGGGATTTCAGGAAAACCAAACTCTCTTTGAAATTTATTGTGGATGGAGATTAGGAAGCTTAGTATAACTCAGTGACAAGATAGTAATAGTATACTGTTGTCCCAAATACATGAAGACAAACAGGTTCTAATTAACTTTGCACATAATGATAAGGGCAGAAAGCGTCAAGTTAATATCTGTATAATAGGTGCCAAGGAATGTGTTATTTTGTTCCAGAAAAATGCCACGTTCACAAAAATCACTGAAATTGACATCACTGAATCATTGTTTGTGTTGATGTATACTAGAATACATCCAGCATGGCACTGGAGTGGTGAGTGGCCGAGAGTAGATGCCAAACATCCAAGTTCAGAGAACTAAAATGGACTGGAATGGGTGAATTTAGATGACCATTATATCTACCACTGTGGGCAAGAATCCATTAGAAAAACTGGAGTAGCCATCATAGTCAACAAAAGAGTCTGAAATGCAGTACTTCAATACAATCTCAAAAATGACAGAATGACCTCTATTTGTTTCCAAGGCAAACCATTCAATATCATGGTAATCCAAGTCTATTCCATGACCAGTAATGCTGAAGAAGCTGAAGTTGAACAGTTCTATGAAGACCTTCAGGACCTTTTAGAACTAACACCCCCCAAAATATGTCCTTTTCATTATAGGGGACTGTAATGCAAAAGTAGGAAGTCAAGAAACACCTGGAGTAGCAGGCAAATTTGGCCTTGGAGTTCAGAATGAAGCAGGGAAGGAAAGGAGAGTGAAATCACTCAGGAATGTCCGACTCTTTGTGACCCCCTGTACTGTAACCTACCAGGTTCCTCCATCCTAGGGATTTTCAAGGCAAGAATACTGGAATGGGTTTGCATCTCCTTCTACAGGAGATCTTCCTGACCTAGGGATTGAACCTATGTCTCCCACATTGTAGGCAGATGCTTTACTGTCTGAGCCACCAGAGAAGTCAATGAGGCAGGGCAAAGGCTAATAGAGTTTTGCCAAAGAATGCACTGGTCATAATAAACACCCTCTTCCAACAACACAAGAGAAGACTCTGCACATGATCATCACCAGATGGTCAACACTGAAATTAGATTGATTATATTCTTTGCAGCCAAAGATGGAGAAGCTCTATATAGTCAGCAAAAACAAGACAAGGATCTGACTGCAGCTCAGATCGTGAACTCCTCATTGCCAAATTCAGACTTAAATTGAAGAAAGTAGAGAAAACCACTAGACCATTCAGGTATGACCTAAATCAAATCCCTTATGATTATACAGTGGAAGTGAGAAATAGATTTAAGGGACTAGATCTGATAGATAGAGTGCTTGATGAACTATGGAATGTGGTTCATGACATTGTATGGGAGACAGGGATCAAGACCATCCCCATGGAAAAAGAAATGCAAAAAAGCAAAATGGCTGTCTGAGGAGGCCTTACAAATAGCTGTGAAAAGAAGAGAAGCAAAAAGCAAAGGAGAAAAGGAAAGATATATCTGTTTGGAATGCAGAGTTCCAAAGAATAGCAAGGAGAGATAAGAAGGACTTCCTCAGTGATCAATGCAAAGAAATACAGGAAAACAATAGAATGGGAAAGACTAGAGATCTCATCAAGAAAATTGGAGATACCAAGGGAACATTTCATGCAAAGATATGCACAATAAAGGACAGAAATGGTATGGACCTAACAGAGGAGAAGATATTAAGAAGAGGTGGCAAGAATACACAAAACTATACAAAAAAGATCTTCATGACCTAGATAATCACGATGGTGTGATCATTCACCTAGAGCCAGACATCCTTGAATGTGATGTCAAGTGGCCCTTAGGAAGCATCACTATGAGCAAAGCTAGTGGAGGTGATGAAATTCCAGTTGAGCCATTTCAAATCCTAAAAGATGATGTTGTGACAGTGCTGCACTCAATATGTCAGCAAATTTGCAAAACTCAGCAGTGGCCACAGGAGTGGGAAAGTTCATTTTTCATTCCAATCCCAAAGAATGCTCAAACTACTGCACAATTTCACTCATCTCACACACTAGTGAAGTAATGCTCAAAATTCTCCAAGCCAGCCTTCAACACTATGTGAGCTGTGAACCTCCAGATGTTCCAGCTAGTTTTAGAATAGGCAAAGGAATCAGAGATCAGATTGCCAACATCTGCTGAATCATCAAAAAAGCAAGGAGTTCCAGAAAAACCTCTTTTTCTGCTTTATTGACTATGCCAAAGCCTTTGACTGTGTGGATCGCAATAAACTGTGGAAAATTCTGAAAGAGATGGGAATACCAGACCACCTGACCTGCCTCTTGAGACACCTGCATGTAGGTCAGGAAGCAGCAGTTAGAATGGGACATGGAACAACAGACTGGTTCCAAGTAGGAAAAGGAGTATGCCAAGGCTGTATATTGTCACCCTGCTTATCTTATATGCAGAGTACATCATGAGAAACGCTGAACTGGATGAAGCACAAGCTGGAATCAAGATTGCTGGGAGAAATATCAATAACCTCAGATATGCAGATGATACCACCCTTATGGCAGAAAGTGAAGAAGAACTAAAAAGCGTCTTGATGAATGTGAAAGAGGAAAGTGAACAAGTTGGCTTAAAGCTCAACATTCAGAAAACTAAGCTCATGGCATCTGGTTCCATCAGTTTATGGGAAATAGATTGGGAAATAGTGGAAATAGTGTCAGACTTTAATTTTGGGGGCTTCAAAATCACTGTAGATGGTGATTGCCACCATGAAATTAGAAGACGCTTACTCCTTGGAAGAAAAGTTGTGACCAACCTAGACAGCATAATAAAAAGAAGAGACATTACTTTGCCACCTAGGTCCATCTAGGCAAGGACTATAGGACTTATATAGGACTATAAAAAAAAGCTGATCACTGTAGAATTGAACTGTGGTGTTGGAGAAGACTCTTGAGAGTCCCTTGGCCTGAGAAGAGATCCAACCATTCTATCCTAAAGGAAATCAGTCCTGGGTGTTCATTGGAAGGACTGATGCTGACGCTGAAACTCCAATTCTTTGGCCACCTGATGTGAAGAACTGACTCATTTGAAAAGACCCTGAGGCTGGGAAGATTGAAGGCTGGAGGAGAAGGGGACGACAGAGGATGAGATGGCTGGATGACATCATTGAGTCAATGGGCATGAGTTTGAGTAAACTCCAGGAATTAGTGACGTACAGGGAGGCCTGGCGTGCTGTAGTCCATGGGGTCACAAAGAGTGGGACAAGACTGAGCAGTTGAACTGAACTGACACTAGAAGAATGTGGTGGCTTTTGCACTCTTCAGACAAAAGGGAATAAGGGACTTTCATTACATGGGTTGGAAAATCATTTTTTGAGGACTACTGATTTAGAATACTGATCACTTACCTGAACCGAAGAACAAAGTCTATTATAGTAGTTACAATTCTCACAATATGATTCCCAGGCTAGAAGCATTGCTATCACTTAGAAACTTTAACTTGCAGATCGATGGGCTCCATCAAAGACTTACTGAGGAAGATAAGTTGGAGGTGATATCCAGCAATCTGTGTTTTTTCCATCCTCTAGGTGACTGTAGTGTTTGATAATTTTTTAAAACTTCTGTTCTCTACTTGTTATTTCTATGTATGTGTGCACTCAGTTGTGTCTGACACTTTGCAGTCTCAAGGACTATAGCCCACTGACTTCTCTGTCCAAGGATTTTCTAGGCAGTAATACTTAAGTGGGTCACCATTTCCTGTTCCAGGGGATCTTCCCAACCTAGGGATCCAATCCACTTCTGTATTGCAGGAAGAGTCTTTACCACGAGCGCCACTTGGGAAGCTCCAAGAATTAAAACTTGGTTATATCTATAACAACCTGGTGGCTCAGATGGTAAAACATCTGCCTGCCGTGTGGGAGACCTGGGTTTGATCCCTGAGTTGGGAAGATTCCCTGGAGAAGGAAATGGAAATCCACTCCAGTACTCTTGCCTGGAAAATCCCAGGAGGGATTGGAGGGATGGAGGAGCCTGGTAGGCTACAGTCCATGGGGTCACAGAGAGTCACATCTATAGTGAAAGTGAAGCCACTCAGTCATGTCTGATGCTTTGCAACCCCATGGACTGTAGCCTACCAGGCTTCTCTGTCCATGGGATTTTCCAGGCAATAGTACTGGAGTAGATTGCCATTCCAATCTACTGGAGTAGAATGCCTTCTCCAGAGGATCTTCCCGACCCAGGGATGGAACCCAGGTCTCTCGCATTGTAGACAGATGCTTTACCATCTGAGCCACCAGGGAAGTCCATAATAAGTCTTAAATCTTGGATAGGGTAAATCATCACAGGATGTATTTGAGTTTTCACTGGACTTATTGTGAGATAGAGTGGAGTCAGAGGTTTACCTATCACCTGACCTCTATAAGTCCCCTCTGTGACTTATGAAACATATTAATGTTTTCGGTACCTCAAGATTAGCCCCAGTATTAAATACTAGCCAATATATAATCATACCCAGAAGGTCGGTGAATTGCCATTTTTGTAGTTCACAAAGATATTGGGAAATGATCACAGGTATCTCTGGAGAAAGTTCGATCTATGATTTCTAGTATACTATTGCTGGAGAAGACTCTTGCGAGTCCCTTGGACTGCAAAGAGATCCAACCAGTCCATCCTAAAGGAGACCAGTCCTGGGTGTTCATTGGAAGGACTGATGTTGAAGCTGAAACTCCAGTACTTTGGCCACCTCATGCGAAGAGTTGACTCATTGGAAAAGACTCTGATGCTGGGAGCGATTGGGGGCAGGAGGAGAAGGGGACAACAGAGGATGAGATGGCTGGATGGCACCACTGACTCCATGCACATGAGTTTTGAGTGAACTCCGGGAGTTGGTGATGGACAGGGAGGCCTGCCATGCTGCAATTCATGGGGTCACAAAGAGTCAGACACGACTGAGCAACTGAACTGAACTGATGCTGCTTACATTGTAAGATCTCCTTTTCTACTGAGAGACTCAAATTCTCTTAGTTTAAGTCTGGGACTTCCCCAAGTGCTGTTAGTGATAAAGAACCTGCCTGCCAACGCAGGAGACGTAAGAGACAAGGGCTTGATTCTTGGGCTGGGAAGATCCCCTGGAGAAGGAAATGACAACCCACTCCAGTATTCTTGCTTAGAGAATGCCTTGGACAGAGGAGCCTGGTGGGCTACAGTCATAGGGTTGCAAAGAGTCGGACATGACTTAAACAACCTAGCACACAGTGTATAAGAGGCCACAATTTTCTACTGTAGTTAGAGCTGTGTCACTAGACATGAAATTTTTCCCCCTGTATGTATAAAGCAGTGCATTAGTAAATTTTCACTCTTTTTTATTCAGGTATAGATGATTTTAAATATGTGTTAGTTTCAGGTGTATAGCATTCAGTATTTTTGCAGATTATACTCCATTATAGGTTCTTACAAGATATTGGGCATAATTCCCTGTGCTATACAGTAAATTCTTGTTGTTTATTTAAATGTTTTATGTATAGTAGCTTTATCTATTAGTCCCATAGCCCTAATTTGTACCTCTTCTCCTCCCTCTCCCTTTTGGTGATCATGAGTTTGTTTTCTAAGTCTGTGAATCTGTTTGTTTTACATAAACACATTCATTTGTGTTGTTTTTTAGAATCTACACATGTGATATATAGTATTTTTGCCTTTTTCTGTCAATTCAATGAGCACAGTATTCTCTAGATCCATACACATTGCTGCAATTGTTAGTATTTTATTTAATGGCTGAGAAAATTGCATTTATACAAGTGTGTGTGTGTTTGTGTGTGCATGTGTGTGTATCCACATCTTAAGACAGTCTTATGTTGATGGGCACTTGCATTGCTTGCATGTCTTTACTATAAATAGTGCTACTATGAACATTAAGGTGCGTGTATCTTTTTAAATTAGTGTTTTCATTTTTCTGCGATATATATGCAGGAGTGGAATTGCTGGATCATATAGTAGTTCTATTTTTAGCTTTTTTGAGAAAACTCTATACCGTTTTCTCTAGTGGCTGCTCCAGTTTATATTCCCATCAACAGTGTATGAGGGTTCCCTTTATCCCACATCCTCTCTAACACTGTTATCTGTAGACTTTTTTTTTTTTTAATCTGACAGGTGCTAGGTGATAGCTCATTGTGGTTTTGACTTGCATTTCTCCATTAATTTGTAATGTTGCGCATCTAGTCACATGCCTGTTAGCCATGTGTATATCTTCTTCAGAGAAATGTCAAAAAATTAGATTTTTTTTTAACATTGAGTTGTATGAGCTATTTGTGTATGTTGGTTTCATCGTTTGCAAGTATTTTCTCCCACTCTATAGGTTATCTTTTCATTTTGTTGGTTTTCTTGCTGTGCAAAAGCTTTTAAATTTGATTAGGTCTCGTTTCTCTATTTTGCTTTCATTTCTTTTGCTGCAGGGGACTGACGCAAGAAAATACTACTATGATTTGTGTCAAAGAGTGTTCTTCCTATGTTCTCTTCTAGGAGTTTCATGGTTTCGTGCCTTATATTTAAGTCTTTAATCCATTTTGTGCTTGTTTTTATATATAATGTGAGAGAATTTACACATGGCTGTCCAGCTTTCCCAGAACCGCTTATTGTTAAAGAGATTGTCTTTTATCCACTTTATATTCTTGCCTCATTTGTCATAAATTAATTGACCTTAGATGCATAGATATATTTGACTTTCTATCCCATTTCATTGGTCTATATATGTTTTTTGCCAATAACACGATATTTGATTACTGTAGTGTAGTCTGAAATCTGGGAGGGTTATATTTCCAACTTTGTTCTTTTTTCTCAGGATTACTTTCTCAGGCTTTTGTGGGTCCATATAAATTTTAGAACTTTTGTTCTAGTTTTTTGAGAAATGTCCTGGGTGTTTTGATAGGGCTGGCATTAAATCTGTAGGTTGCTTTGGGTGGTATGGCCATTTTAATTATAGTGATTCTTCCAATCCAAGACAATAGGATATCTTTCCATTTCTTTGCATTATCTTCAGTTTCCTTCATCAGTATTTCATAGCTTTCAGAGTATAGGTCTTTAACCTCCTTGGTTCATTTTATTCATAGGTTTTTTTTTTTTTACTTTACTCTTGATGCAATTTTAAACACAATTTTTAAAATTTTCTCTCTCTGATACTTCATTATTAGCATATAGAAAGACAACAGATTTCTGTATGTTAATTTTGTATACTGCAATTTTGAATTCATTTATTCTAATAGTTTTTGGGTGACGACTTTAGGGTTCTCTATACACAGTACCATGTCATCTTCAAATAATGATAATTTTCCCTTTTCTTTTCCAATTTGGATACCTTTTATTACTTTTCTGATTGCTGTAGCTAGGACTTCCAATACTATATTAAACAGAAAATGTCATGAATGGGCAACCTTGTTCATGAATGCTCCATCCTTTGGAGAAGCTAAAGCCTGTGCACGGCATGAGGTGAGACTTTCTCTCTGCTCCATGTCTGTTGCCACCCTGTCAGGGGCAGGTTCTTCTCCCCCGGTGTTGGAGCAGAAGCCCTGAAGGTCAGGCTTGAGTAAGCTCTGTTCTTCTTGAGTGCATGTTTTGCCCCAAAGGACGACAGTGCTGAAGTAAGTGAGGATCATGCGCTCACCGAGTTTCAGCGTGCTGCCTGTGCAGATATTCACTGCTCTGCTTTGAAGCCCAAGGTGGCTCCCATCCCCTGTTGTGGTTATCCCAGATCTAGCACAAGACTGTGGCATAGGATAGGTGGGGCTGGAACACTTGCTAGGCTGGCGCTGGGGTTCAGGGCATTGTGGCTGAAGGACCAGAAGCAGCTGCACTACCATCAGAAGTCCGGTTTGCTTCCGTGGTACTGATTGAGCAAGTGCCAACACTGGCTGCTGCTGCCCTTCCTGGACAACATCCCAGACCCCTGAGCACCCCCTGTATTCCTAGATCACATCTTCCCCCAGGACCTGTCTGCCCCAGATCCCTCACCAAGTCCTGGTGTGGAGTGAGTAGAGCCAAAGTGTTCATCCAGCTTGGGCAGGGGAACAGTGAGGCAGCAGTCACAGGTGTAGAGCTGTTTCTGCCCTGTCTATTTGCAAGATGGTATCCACATACTCCTTGTAAATGCAGTCCAGACTTCTCTATCCCTCTCATCTATCCTAGTGGTTTTCCCAGCAGCCTAGGGGGCTTGTCTTCTCTGCAGGAGACCCCAGGACAGGGACTCACAGACTGTGACTTGATCCGCTGTCTCCTCAGGGTGAGGGTCTGCCCTTGCAGACCTTCTTTTCCTTTCATACCCCTCACTGGGTCACAGGCCCAAATTTGATGCCTTTTTTTCCACTCTACCTGGTAATGTGGACATCTTTCTTGTGACCTTAGTTGTATAGGGATTCTGCCAGTTTTCAGTTAGTTTTCTGTGAGAATTATTCTACATGTAGATGCATTTTTTATGAGTTTGTGGGGGAAGATGGGCTCCATGTTCTCCTACTCTATCGTCTCGATCCAACTTCTCAATCTATTTTTCCCCCAGGGGAACTTGTGATCAGTTAGCACTCACCACAGATCCCTATGGGTGAGAATATTCTGATTACTACCATGGTCCTGTGAACTTTGGGGAAAATTGTGTTGAATTCACGTTGCTGAATTTTTCAGTATAGCAACCTGATCCTTCCCATGTAGAGTTTTATTATTCTCTTTAAAAATAGGGATCCCAATTCCATTGAGCATCTTTCACCATAATCTCTGACCTGCCAAAGTTCCACACAGAACTTGTATGGAAGCTGGTGCTCTTTCATCAGTGTATTTCTTTGTTAATTTTTCTTTCAGTTTTACTGAGTTATAATTGACATAGAACACTGTACAAGGTTAAGTTGTATAGTATAATGACTTGGCTTATGCATGTCTTATGAAATGATTACCACAATAAGTCTGGTTAATACCTAGCTTGCTGGGTGTTGAAAGAAATTTGCTCCTTGGAAGAAAAGCTATGACAAACCTAGACAGCATATAAAAAAGCAAAGACATCACTTTGCCAACAAAGATCCTATAGTCAAAACTATGGTTTTCTACTATTCATATATGGATATGAGAGTTGGACCATGAAGAAGGCTGAGAACAACAGAATTGATGATTCTGAAACAGTCAGTCTTAAAGGAAATCAATCTTGAATATTCATTGGAAGGACTGATGCTAAAGCTCCAATACTTTGGTCACCTGATGTGAAGAGCTGACTCATTAGAAAAGACTCTGATGCTGGGAAAGATTGCAGGCAGGAGGAGAAGAGGATGACAGAGGATGAGATGGTTGGATGGCATCACCGATTCAATGCACATGAGTTTGAGCAAACTCAAGATTGTGAATGACAGGGAAGACTGGCGTGCTGCTGTCCATAGGGTTGCAAAAGAGTCAGACATGACTGAGCAACTGAACAACAATGACACTTAGCTGGGGGCACCAGATATCCACCTTGGGTTCTCTTTATCCCACTGGAGGAACTAGTTGTTGGCCCAGGAGAGCCCTCTAGGTTTGGTACTGTGCCAGCCTGGGGGATCAACAATATAGCCAATATGTACCCCCTCTTCTTATCCTTCTAATGGGATCCACCTCTGTCTCTGCAGTACATGGAGTGCTTCAGCCATACCCCACATGTATTAGGATTTTCAGTGTGTCCATAAATAGTTCTTAGTTGTCCTTGGAAGGGAATTGAGGTCAGGAATAACCTGTATCACCAAGATGATGACATCACTCTCCCAACTTGCCTGTGCATTTCTGAGCCTTCTGTGAAGATAAAAGTTAGTGGGTGGCTGAGCATTTCCAAAGTAGTTCCATTCAGATACCTCTGTCTTCTTGAGATTTTGGCCTCTTCTTCTGAGGTATATTTTACCCACCATTGAATACAGGCCTAAATTGCCCAACCTAGCTGTGTATTAATATGACTTCTAGATGCTCAAGGCAACACATTAAATCATGAATTCTAGGTGACATTATAAATTCAGATTAATAAAGTCTTATATTGTTTTTTTCATTTTGGGTCTAACCTGTCTAGAAGCCCTTCACATGAATGCTCTTCAGATTCCTGCCTAAACAAATCTGGTGAATATTTTCATTTTTCTCACCAGGTCCTTGCATAATATTGTAATCTATTTTTCCTGTGAGCCTCTAGGAAGTAAATAGTGATTGTAATTGGTCCTGAGGAAAGTTGGCATTTTAGGTGATAACAACTTTCAGATGTTTCTATGCAGGAAGAAAACTTGTTTCATTAAAAAGTAGGGAGAGGAGGTGTCTGAAAGGAGTCCCAGAAGCATTTGGTTTAACCTTCATCAGATTATAAATGCTCTGTCCTTGTATTTCAGAATCCCACTTCTTCCAGACCAGTGACCTTATTTCAGTGTAATGTATCTACTATAGCTTGCTTATAACCAAGACTTGGGGCTGATATCTCAATCATAATTGGGGGTTTCCCTGGTGGCTCAGTCAGTAAAAAATCTGTCTGCAGTGTGGGAGACCTGGGTTCAAAGATCCCGTAGAAAAGGGAATGGCTACCCACTTCAGCATTCTTGCCTGGAGAATTCCATGAACACAGAAGCCTGGCAGGCTACAGTCCATGGAGTCTCAGAGTTGGATGACTGAGTGATTAACACTTTCACTTTCACTTAGTCATAATCATCTTGATTCACCAACTGGCATATTGGTGTTCTAACTTTTCATCTAAATTCTAAATTGGCATTCAGGGCTTTTTACTTCTTTCTTTTCCATATTTGCACTCTCCTGCATCTTTATAATTACTATTGTCATTCAAGGATCATAGATGATCTTTCAATGTCTTGCATTTTATTTGCATTCCATAGCATTTTACCACAAATGTTAATCTGGGTATTTATGAATCCATTCCATGTCATAGTTACTAAAGCAAGAAAGTAATTTGTGTTCTCCTTAAACGTATGAGCAATATAACACTATTAATAGAGTCCCATTTCCTGGAGTCACTTGTACACATTGCTCTATCATTCAGAATCTAAGCAGGAAAGAAGTACCTTACTCAGTGGATGAATTTGAGTTTAATAAAAATATTTTAAAATGAGCGAGGAGGATTAAGGGAACCAACTAGCAGTCATGTCTGATGGAGCAAAGGACAGGAGACAGAGTGAGTGGGAACAAGAACCAGGAGGAAGAATATCTAACTTATGAGAGAGTCACTTGACAGAAGCTGTGACCTTCACTGGAGGGATGTAATCAATCCATATAGATTCAAGGGATTAGTTCTGATAGAGTGCCTGAAGAAATATGAATGGAAGTTCATGACATTGTGCAGGAGGCAGTGATCAAGACCATCCCCAAGAAAAAGATATGCAAAAGGCAAAATGGTTGTCTGAGGAGGCCTTACACATAGCTGAGAAAAGAAGAGAAGCAAAAGGCAAAGGGCAAAAGGAAAGATATACCCATTGGAATGCAGAGTTTCAAAGAATAGTAGGGAGAGATAAAAAAGCCTTCCTCAGTGATCAGTGCAAAGAAATAGAGGAAAACAATAGAATGGGAAAGACTAGAGATCTCTTCAAGAAAATTAGAGACACCAAGGGAACGTTTCATGCAAAGATATGCACAATAAAGGCCAGAAATGGTATGGACCTAACAGAAGCAGAAGATATTAAGAAGAGGTGGCAACAATACACGAAGAACTGTTAAAACAAAAAACCTTAATGACCCAGATAACCACAGTGGTGTGATATCTCACCTAGAGCCAGGCATCCTGGAGTCTGAAGTGAAGTGGCCATCACTATGAACACAGCTAGTGGAGGTGATGAAATTCCGGTTGAGCTATTTCAAATCCTAACAGATGATGCTGTGAAACTGTTGCACTCAATATGCCAACAAATTTGGAAAACTCTGCAGTGGCCACAAGACTGGAAAAGGTCAGTGTTCATTCCAATCCCAAAGAAGAGCAATGCCAAAGAATGTTCAATCTACCACACAGTTGCACTCATCTCACACACAAGCAAAGTAATGCTCAAAATTATCCAAACCAGGCTTCAATAGTACATAAACCATGAACTTTCAGATGTTCAAGATGGATGTAGAAAAGGCAGAGGAGCCAGAGATCAAATTGCCAACATCCGTTGGATCATTGAAAAAGCAAGAGCGTTCCAGAAAAACATCTACATCTCTTTTATTGACTAAAGCCTTTGACTGTGTGAATCACAACAGACTGTGGAAAATTCTTCAAGAGACAGGAATACAAGACGACCTTACGTGCCTCCTGAAAAATTTGTATGAAGGTCAAGAAGCAACAGTTAGAACTGGACATGGAACAACAGACTGGTTCCAAATAGGAAAAGGAGTATGTCAAGGCTGCATACTGTCACCCTGCTTATTTAACTTATATNAAATTTTCTGTTGCTTCATGAATTAATCTTGGTGGGTTGTGTATGTTTCTAGAAACAGATATGTTTCTTCCAGTTTGTTGAATTTGTTTGTGTATAAATTTTTATAGCAGTCTCTTATCCTTTTTATTTCTGTGGCATCAGTTGCAACATATGTTTCATTTCTGTTTTCCTTTCTCTTTTCATCTTCATGAGTCTGGACAGAGCTTTGTTGATTTTGTTTATCTTTTCAAAGAATCAGCTCTTAATTTCATTGTCTTTCCTATATTTTGGACTCAATTTTATTTTCGCTCTGATCTTTATTATTTTCTTTCTTCTACAAACTTTGAGCTTTGTTGTTCTTTTTCTATCTCCCTGAGGTGTAATGTTAGGTTGATTATTTGAAGTTTTCCTTGTTTCCTGGTGTAGACATGTTTTCCTATGGCCTTCCCTCTTTTGCTGCATTCCCTANCTTTATTATTTTCTTTCTTCTACAAACTTTGAGCTTTGTTGTTCTTTTTCTATCTCCCTGAGGTGTAATGTTAGGTTGATTATTTGAAGTTTTCCTTGTTTCCTGGTGTAGACATGTTTTCCTATGGCCTTCCCTCTTTTGCTGCATTCCCTAAGTTTTAGTATATTGTATTTCCATTACCATTTGTCTCATGGTATTGTTTTTTAATTTCTGCATTGATTTCTTCTTTGACCCATTGGTTGTTTAGTAGCATGTTATTTAATCTTCACAATTTGTGAATTTTTCAGTTTACGTCTTCTAATTGATTCATAATTTCATTCCATTGTGGTTGGAACAGTTGTTTTGTATAGCTTTAATCTTAAATTTATTAACTTGTTTTTTTGGCTTAATATAGGATTTATCCTGGATAATATTCAATATGTACTTGAAAAGAATGTGCATTCTATTGTTTTTGATGGAATGTTCTATATATATCAAGTCTATCTGGTCTAGCTGACCAGTCATTTAAGGTCAATGTATCCTTACTGATTGTCTGCTTAGATAATCTATCCATTGCTGTAAGTGGCACATTAACATCTTCTACTATTATTGTATTGCTTCATGTTTCTCTCTTTAGGTCTATTTAACTTTTTTTTTTTAAAGATATTTAAGTGTTCCCATGTTGGGTGAATAAATATTGACAAATGTTATACAGTTGACCCTCAAACAATGCAGGGGTTAGTGGTGTTGACCTCCCGTGAAATAAAAAATTTGCGTATAACCTCATAGTCAACTCCTTGTATATATGGTTCCACATCTGTGGATTCAATCAATCATGGATTCTGTAGTACTATGGTATTTTTTTTTTGGGGGGGGGGATTAACATGAAAGTGGACCTGTGCAGTTTTCTCTTTCTCTTTCTCTCCCTCCCTCCCTCTCTCCTTTTGGGACTCTTACAATGTGAATATTAGCCTACTTGGTGTTGTATCATTCATCTCTTAAACTATCTTTACTTTTTAAAAATTATTTTTTCTTGTTTCTCCTTTGATTGGACGTGTTACAATGGCTTGTATTTAAGTTCACTGATTGTTCTGCTTTATCCAGTTTGCTGTTGAACCCCTTTAGTGTAATTTTAGTTGAGTAATTATATTCTTTAGCTCTGTGACATTTTCTGTCTCTTGTTGAAGCTTTACCATATTTATCCATTCTTCTAAATTTAGTGAGCATCCTTATGACCATTACCTTTAACTATTTATCAGTTAAATTACTTATCTATGTCTTGCTGATTTCTTTCTGAGTATTTATCTTGTTATTTTTTGGGACTATTTCCTTGTTTCTTCATTTTACCTGACTCTTCATGTTAGTTTCTATGTATCAGATGAAACAGCCAACTCTCCCAACCTTGAAGTAGTCTTGTGTAGGAGATTAACCTTACTGTTCAACCCTTCCCTAGCTCTTTGTTTTGCAAATCTTTATGATTGTCCCAGCAGCCTATTTTGTTTTTAACAGCTTCCAATGCTTGAGTGTTTGCCGAGACCTGTCAGTATCCCAAAGAGGAAGATCTCAGTCAGCACCTAGATTCTGGCTGATGCAAGCCAGAAGGTAAGACAGCAGCTTTTAAAGTGATCAGTATGTGGTACTATGGGGCCACAAGTGTATTCTCTGCTGGTCACTAGAACTCGCTTCTGGGTGAGCTGTGGCAAGGCAGAGGGAGATGGGCCCACCACCCATCGGCCTGCATTTCATCCCTCTCAGCCTCTCACTGTGCACTGAAGCCTGGCCCTCGGGGTGAGCTCCATAACTAGCAAATAGGCCTCTTTCACAGAAAGACTGGGGCTGTGTTTCAGTCTGCTTTTCCATGCAGCGCTCTGGGGGGCATAGCCTGACAAGAACTGCAGGGATTGTTACAGTCCCTGCGAGCCAGTAATGCAGACCACTTGACCGCCAGAGCCAGGTGCTCAGGGGTGTCCCCTGGGGGGCGGTCATAGAAACTGATGTGTGGCAGAGCTCCCAGCTGAGAGACATTGGCACTGCAGGGCACTGCAGAGGGGGAGCACAAAGGAATTCTCACCCTCTGGAAAAGATTACAGTCAGTACTCAGATGTGTGTTTAATTAGAATTCTGCTCCTCAGGCTGCAGTTATGATCAGAAACTAATAGGCCTTTTTACAAAAAGACTGAGTTCCTGGGTCTATTGCATTTTCTGAGTCCTGGAAGGGTAGGCTTTTGAGAATTCATTATCCATTGTTTATCGTCCTGTGGCACCTGTGGGCATAAGCCCTACAGGCAACCACTAAATTGGGGCACCAGACAAGGGTTCCAGTTCCTTTCCAGGAGATACCCGCAAGCTGGAGTGAGGTGGAAGGAAAGTTCAAAGATTGTCTCTACCGGCAACTGTTTTCTGATAGCCCCTAAGTAGACCTTATCTGGAAAATAAAACATAAAAAAAAATTGCACAGTGTGAGAGTTGAGAGTTAAGTTTTCTTTGTGCAAAATGAGAATTGCAGCCCAGGAGACTGCATTCAGATAGTTCTGAAAAACTGTTTTAAGGAAGTGAGGGGAGGAGCTAGGATATCTAGGATAGGAGTTTTGCAAGAAAGGGCAGGCAGTCAGAAATATAAAAATATTATTGTTAATTAAAGAGATCAGATATTTCAAGTGAAGGAATTTAGTACCTTTCTCTGGAAAAGANAACTGTTTTAAGGAAGTGAGGGGAGGAGCTAGGATATCTAGGATAGGAGTTTTGCAAGAAAGGGCAGGCAGTCAGAAATATAAAAATATTATTGTTAATTAAAGAGATCAGATATTTCAAGTGAAGGAATTTAGTGCCTTTCTCTGGAAAAGATGCAAGGGTCTGGACTCATGAAATCATTCCTGTGATACATACCTCCGCTATCTGGGCCTAGTATCCCATATTTGCACATCCTAGATTTCCTCAGGACTCACCATAGGGTGTGGCTGCAGTCTAATGGCTGCCTGATGGCAGGTATTCTATCTTGAGTTTTCTCAGGGCTCACTGGCTCACACTGCAGGACTGCAATCATTGATGACTGAAATATCCTTGGTTACTGATATAGCAGGAAATATTCCGTTTCTCTGCCCTCGATGTGTGCCATACCAAAAGCCTCACCCTCAGACCAAAATTCCAGGATAAGCAAATAGACCTCTTTCTCAGAAAGATTAGGGCGTGTTTCTTCTGCTGTCTGTACAGTGCCTAGTGTTGGGGGGTGGTAATCTGCCAAGAACTGTCCCTCTGATTGTTATAGTCCTATAGGACTGTCCCCCTGACCTCCAGAACCAGGTGATCAAGGTGAATGCACCCACAATAAACAACCAGAGAAAAAAAACTCAGAGCACCAGAAACATGTAAATGTCCCCTTTGAGAGGGGACTAGAGTGTAGCAGAGAAAGAGAGCAGAATGGTAACACTGGCTGGTGTAAGGCAGAAGAGGAGTGTAAGGATAGTGCCTGCTGGAGAGGAAAAAGGTGTAGTGTTTTATGACTGGGGAGATGAGAGAAGGGGAATATAAAGATGGTGTCCCCTAGGGGGTGAGGGGACGAGCCTAGGGTTTTAGATAAGAGAAAGATGGTGTGTAAAGAAGGTGCCCACCAGCCTCTGACACCAGGAGACGCTTGGATCTTTAATTTCGATGCCTGCCCCTTGGGCTGATTCTTTAAGTTCAACAGATGAACCTCTTTCATATAAACTCTGGGCGAGATCAGAGGCTTCCCCTAGGCAAGTGCATCCAAGTGGGTGATCCTTTCAAAAGTCATTTCTCAGATTACTATTGCCTTTGGGTCTCATTGTCATGAGCCCCATTGGTTTTCAAAACTAGATGTTTGGGGGCTCATATCTCAGGTGTAAATTTTGAAAGTTAGAGTGCTGGATGTGGGGCTCAAACCTTTTACTCTGCAGTAAGAAGCTTCTGATGGGGGTCTGTACACTAGGGGTGGGCTTTATGGCAAGATTGCATCTCAGCTTCTGCTACCCACTTTGATATGCTTTTTCTTCCTAGTTCACCTGCTATGTGGTTATTGCTTAGCTAGTTTTTAGGTTTTTCTCAGAGCAAATTCTTCAGTATGTCGCTGTAGATCCAATGTGTCGGTAAGAGTTCAGGATCCTTCTGTTTCCATCTTGAACTGGCAGTATCAATATTTTGATTTCCTCTCTGACAGATTTACTAAATCCTCTTACCATTTTAAGTGTGTCTGTACATTCTTTTGCATTATCTATGAGGCAGCTTTTTATCTGTAAATATTTTTTTTCCGGATTTCACAGTCTTAACTTTCCTCCCATCTTTTATGTTTGTTTGTGTTTCAGTGCCTCTTTGATCAGATCTTTATTCAACTTGAACTGTTTGAATAATTAGACCTTTATGGAATAAATAAATTTTAGTTTATACAGCAAGCTGCTTCTGTGGACTTGATCTCTTCTGGCTTCTTTTCAGCTGGTGGCTTCCTGGCAGCTCCACCATTTTTTTTCCCACCAAAGCTTTTTAACACCAACACTCTACTTCCTTCACTACCACTGGCTTCTTATCTGGAACACCCTTCTTATCTAATTTGACTTCTAAGGATTCCTTATCTCCTTGGAGTTTGTGATTCTTGATCTGGCAAATAATTATGTTCCAGTGCCTGATTTTTGCATATAAATTTAGTTCCAACATGATTCTCAGGTTTTTCAGTGGATTCTTCTATATGAGTCTATGATAAATCTTCTCACCCTCAGTTGTCTCCTTCTCCTCCTGCCCTCAATCTTTCCCAGCATCAGAGTCTTTTTCAATGAGTTGGTTCTTCACATCAGGTGGCCAAAGTATTGGAGTTTCAGCATTGGTCCTTCCAATGAATATTCAGGACTGATTTCCTTTAAGATGGACTGGTTGGACCCTCTTGCAGTCCAAGGGATTCTCAAGAGTCTTCTCCAACACCACAGTTCAAAAGCACCAGTACTTTGGTGCTCAGTTTTCTCTATAGTCCAACTCTCACATCTATACATGACTACTGGAAAAACCATAGCTTTGACTATATGAACCTTTGTTGACAAAGTGATGTCTCTGCTTTTTAATATGCTGTATAGTTTTGCCATAGCTTTTCTTCAAAGGAGGAAGTGTCTTTTAATTTCATGGCTACAGTCACTAACTGAAGTAATTTCAGGCCCAAGAAAATAAAGTCTGTCACTGTTTCCATTTTTCCCATCTATTTGCACTTAAGTGATGGGCCTGGAGTGATTATAAGAATGTTTCTGAAGGGTCCTCTGTGCTCAATACAGTGTTGTTGTTTAGTCATGCCGGAGTCCAGCTCCAGCAGCCAGGAAATCAGCCTGAAGAGAAAAGTGGTGTCAGTGGGTAATGATGTAGCCTCTGACCAAGGTGTGGGTCTACATGTTTATTTCAAGCTTCGGGTTTCCTTCTTATACTTTAACAAAAGCATTAGGTCAGAGGTTTGACATTTTTGGTTCCCCCCAACACTGATTTATTATCTCCAGAAATCATTGTTGGCCTTCAAACAGAGTTCCTGCTTCAATGATTCTCTCAGAATCAGCTTTACTATCTATTATCTACTTCCTCTTATGTGTCCTATACATTGACAGTTCAGTTCAGTAGCTCAGTCGTGTCCAACTGCGACCCCATGAATCACAGCATACCAGGCATCCCTGTCCATCACCATCTCCCAGAGTTCACTCAGACTCATGTCCATTGAGTCAGTGATGCCATCCAGCNGGCTTCTCTGTCCATGGGATTCTCCAGGCAAGAATACTGGAGTGGATTGCCATGCCCTCCTCCAGAGGATCTTTCCAACCAGGGTGTCTCCTGCACTATACTTTAAAAATGAATATGATTTTAACAGAAATATTCTGCTTTTGGTAATATTTGATGTTCCACTAAATTGAAAATAATGGATATTCTTGCCTTTAAAAAGGGCTGTAAATCTATTGAGGATTTGAACTTCATTCTTTCTGAAATATGTACTTACTGATTAATTCAATTTTGAATTGAAGTAATTTATCACTTTTATAAATTAAGTGACTTTCCCCTTTCCTCTCTCACAATGAAGTTGTTAATCTAATGGTGCTACAATGTAATGGTCTCTCTAGAAAGAACACTTTAGGCAGTTTTATTCTGATATGCTCCTAGAGCCCAGGAAATTTGATTAATTTACAGTGCTCGTGTAAGTGACCTGTAAAATTAAAAAAAAAAAAAAACACTCTAATTTGCTACTTTGATTGGCTTTTTATTATTCTGTCCAAAAATTCATTTGAATATTCCTGATAATATTTTAAAATGAAAAAATCTTTCTTGACTCTTGTCATGACTCAGTATTTATGATTTGTCTGTAATTTTTTTGAATATTAGTGACAATGATAGTGACCATTTTTNAGCCATCAGGGAAGCTCTCAATACAATGACATCTTTTCATTTTGCATTGCCAGCTCTCATTTGCTGAGAGCTTTTTGATATCATTCCAGGCCCTAACTTTCTTAAGAAACAAGATAGCCTTCTTGGTCTTCTAGTAGCCTTCAGCTTTATGTTCACCCACCGAACAAAGTTCGGAAATTCCTCAGTATGATGACCTTAGACAGGACTGGCCCTAGCAAGGCTGAAGTAGAGCCCTGCATATAGCATTTTGCTTCTGCACTGTTTGCTCTGTGGGTGCCCATGGTGCCACGTTTTAGTCGATGCAAATATATAGACCCACAGCACACATGTCCAAACTCCCCCGGGCCATAACCATGAGCTAAATACCCAATATTTTGTCAATAATACTGTGGATCACCTTGAAACTTTGTGGCATCCTTTGTATATTCTTTCTAAGACACACGCTTATCAGAAGTCTCTCTCTTCAAAGGAAAGAATGGGCTTATGCGGGGTTGATTGTGGAGGAAACAGGAAGATCATATTGGTCTGAATGAGAGTGAATTTGTTGACTATTCCAACCCAGAATTCTTGATGGTTACCTGGGGAACAGGAACCAACATTAGAATGAAAGCAAACAATAAGTAAAAAAAATAAAATCCCTCAAAATTTGGGAATTGGACCAATGACCAGATGAAAACAAGTTGGCTTCTAGTGAGTATTTTCTGGGATGACAGCCTGGATCCCAGAAAATTTTTTTATATATTGTCTTTATGGACAGGCATTACTTGCTTTGTGTATTGAGCTGGCATGAAGGTATAGCAGTAATTCGGATATGCTGTATTTTGTCTCTTGATCTGTAAGCCCATGGTTTACTTATGGGCAGAATGGTGACAGTTTGATGATAATTTTCTGCTCATATGAAAAAGCTAATTCTTTATTATGGTAATATCAATCCATCAACCATGGACTGAACAGGGCTGTGAAGAATATTTTTCAGGTTAAGCAATTATAGCATCTTGGTGACACAATATTTGACAGAAATCACATTTCTGTTACATTAAGGCATCCAAGTTCACTTCTATTAAAAGCATGACTTTCTCTTATTTCTGAGAATACATTATTATAATAAGTCACTTTTCAGCATCCCCTATTTCTGTTGAATTCGATGACTGAATGTCTGCCTTAAAATACTCATAGTAACACCTTCTTTGTTTCGCAGCCCCCAGAGAACAGTATGCTTTAATTAACATATACATTATACAAATATCTGCTCATCTTGTTTTTTTTTTTTGCATGAAAAGGATTGAAATTTGTTCCACCAAGGAAACAAAGTCAACACACTCAAAGTCTGAGTACAGGAATATTAGCATTTCAGAGGTTCAAGTGGCATAAATGGTTTAACTAAATAAAGCCATAATGTACATTTCAGAGAACTGCCAGGAAGGAAAATAAATTCTGCATTTGAATTGAATTCAAATAAATCTAGCACCATATATCGCCACTCAGCATATCCCTGCTAGGATTTCTACAAATTATTTGCAATCAAAATCTTTCTTAAACTTGTTTGAAAGAGGCATAACTGTGTCATTTTTATTAAACTAAAAGGTTTGTCCTTACAGAGCTATGGAAATATTTTGTGTCCATAAAAGTAATTAATGTTGACATGCTACTTTTCAATTTATTCCTTGGTATAATTAGTAAAAGTTTAAACTTTAATTATAAAGGTTTCCATTTTATGGTATCTAATGCTTAGAGTCAGAATGATCAATGGTAGTGAAGAAAGCACACCAAATACTAAGTCATGTGTATATTTAATATTTCTGCAAATGGATAAGAAATTGGTCTTTTCAGGGAAATCTAGGAAGCTAAGGAATTGGGGATGCCTATTTAGTACTTAAAAAGTATTTTTCATCTATTCTGAATCTTAGGATGAGGCAAGATGCTAGTGTAGTGTTATAATATTCAAAAAATACAATGTAGTTGAAAAGCTGACACATTTAACATCTCACACTTAAAGGCATTCTGTTTAATGAATAAAATCAACAAAAAAGTTTTTCAGGTTAAAAATAAATTTATAGAACTTTGTTTTTCCCCTTTTACTTCAAGTCTCTCTTTGGTAGACTAGTTTCAATGAAAAACATTCAATCTTTTTCTTCATTTAAAATATAAAATATGACAAATTTATTTAAGAAAACACCAGAATTAGAGGAAATTAGTCCACATAATGATGACTATCAGGGCTGCCACATTACACAACTGTAGTTGGAATTTTCACATAGAAAATGGCACCCCTGCTGTGCAACTACTCATGAAAGGAGCTCCCTGGTGCTGGGCAAGGCCCTGCAGCTTCCATGAAAGCTGTGAATGTTTCTCATCTTTTGTATCAAGTACTTAAAATGGCAGCCCACTTCAGTACTCTTGCCTGGAAAATCCCATGGACAGAGGAGCTTGGCAGGCTGCAGTCCACGGGGTCGCGGAGAGTCGTACACGACTGAGCGACTTCACTTTCACTTAAAGAGGAGGACTTGAAACTTTTCACTAGTTTGCCACTCTCCCCTCCGCTATTGACAGCTCTTTAAAATATCTGCGTATCTCCTCCACCCCGCTGCAGGTGATTAACCTAACTGGTTTTCCTGTTATTGTGTCCAAGGGAAGATGCAATATGGAGCCTTTAAGAGAAACTAGACTCTTTTCTTGTTAAAGATAAAAGCATTGAAACAATAAACCCAGGATTCTTCAGCCACCCTATGTGGACCACGGTCACATGTTCTTGCTTAGCATCACAGGCAACCCTGCATCAAAATCCTCATTTCCAATGTGATGCACAACCATTTTTGACATTGGTTAGTCTAGGAGATGGCAGATTGTAGCCCATCTTATTGGTTAAAGATGAATCCCTTTTCTACTAGATGAATCCCTATTCTACTAGAATAGGTACCTGCAGGCCTATTCTAGTAGATTTATTACAACTTATTGGTGTCATGAAATCAAGTACCTATCTGTAAAGTGAGGATAATTCTTTCTTGCCTATATGTTGCAACTATATAATGTATTAATATATTAACTCTTGACTGGTCTCAGATCTCCTCTTGTTGGTCTTAAATTTGGGTTCCCAGAGGAAATGCATACATACCTATATATACGTGTATATACACACATGTATATACATATATGTGTATCTATATATATACACATCTATATATGTATTTTCAATTTTAGTTATGAACATAACTTTTATAAGTTTTTTATAGCAATGACTTTGGACCCTTTCAACTTATGATATACTAGTGATTGAAGAGTTCTCTACATTTTTACCTTTTTTTTCTGCTATCTCCTATCTGTGTCCCAATTGCATGTTTTCTGGTAACTTTCTGTCTTATGTAAGTACAATTATGTTAACTAGGTGTTAAGGAGAGATGTTTGGATAAAGGGTCTGATAATAGAAAACTTAGGGGAAAGTGCATATTACTCCATGTTAAGGACATCTATAAAAATTATATCTGTACTAGGTCATATTTTCTAGGGGTGAGTGATCACACGCAAAAAGTCCTTTGATTGCTTCCCTTGTGATTTTAAATATGTAGCAAATCGATAGTGATAGGTAGAAAGGTATTTGGGAGATTTGGGACATAAATTGAAAACTACTTTTAGGATTCTAAACTGCAACAAAAATGAGGCTCCAGTGGTTATTGTTCCCTAAATGAGTAGCAAACCCATGGAAAACAAACATGGATATCTAAAACCCTAATGGCCCTTCAGAAACACAATTCTGGTGGCTGTGTAACAAAGTCTTTTGTGGATTACATCCTCCAGATTTTAAATTTATTAAGAAAAAACAGCAAATCACAGCATCAGTCAGATATGTGAACTACTAGTTTAAGGCAGTTGATATTTCAATATTAGATTGCATTCCATTTCTTTAGATGATGTCATATCTTCAAGAAGCTGGGTTTTCATTGATTATTGTAACAAAAGTAAATAGTGAACAAAAATAAATATGGAATAGGAAATGAGGGTGGTAGCATCTGATCTGATACCGTGATCTGATAAGAAGTTCCAGGAGCACAAATCCATTTGATGTGTAACTTGTGGCTTTTAAAAATGAAATACAATTTTTTTCTTTTAATGTATTTGTATTGTTTATTCAGAAGGTTGTTAAGTTGTTAAGGCATAAATTATTAAGATGTCTGAACCTAACAACTTCATAAACAGAATGATTAGGTTTGCTTTTGGCCTGTCAAACATCATGGGCATGTTACTGAGACACTAAGCATCTTATAAACCAAAGGAATCTGGGAACCTCTGAATTACACAGCTTTTTAAATTTGACATTGATGAACTGTTTGGATCTGTTGTTTTTCTTTGAAAATAACCAACAAAGGCCAAGTGATACTCTCAGAAGTCTCTTTGGGGGCTGTGCATATGGTGTATAGACTATGGCTAAATATTCCTCAGCTCATCAGTCTCTAGCAACAAATTGAGACAGGGTTTTCTTATTAGGTAGCTGAATCACATGTTTTACTTTCCACTACTCCCACTTCTGGCATGTGATTGATGGGGCTGCTCCATGGTAGACATAGAAATTCCTTATTAGGAAGGTGCTTAGAGATTTGGTTCTGAGAAGCCCAACTATAAGGAGGTGGTTGTTGTTCAGTCGCTCAATCATGTCTGAATTTGCAACCCCATGGACTGCAACACACAAGGTTTCCCTGTCCTTCACTATGTCCCAGAGTGGGACATAGTTGAATCCACTCTTTGTGGATTGAGTTGGTCATGCCATCCCAACCATCTCATCCTCTGTCGCCCCCTTCTCCTCCTGCCCTCAATCTTTCCCAGCATCAGGGTCTTTTCCAATGAGTTGGCTCTTTGTATCAGGTGGCTTCAGCTTCAGCATCAGTCCTTCCAATGAATATTCAGGACTGATTTCCTTTAGGATTGACTGGTTTGATTTCCTTGCTGTCAAGGAGGTATAAATGGAAAACCATTGCACACTGCTTGATGAAGAATTGTTACATCTTGATTTGGGTTGATTCATTCTTGGACATACCTGAGAATATGAAAATTATTCTAACCTTGGTCCTCATTCCTCAGAATGTGAAAATTATCTTATTTCTCTGGAGCAGCAATATGGAGCCAATTAGTAGTCACTGTTCCTCTAGCCCATCAAAAAGCCCTCACTCTTCAGCATGTAGCTCAAATTCCATTTTGTTCCTAAGCCTCTCCTTAATCTCCCAAATGAAGTTAGTCAAGGCTACCTTGGGTACTCATTTATATCAGTGTTCCTTATTGTTTATATGTGCTTCCCCTAGTTTGTAAATTCATGAAAAATATAAATATACTTAAACCTTTGTCCAGTTGTCCTGATGAGCTTTAAAATCTCAGCAGTAGCCACAGACTTGATGACTTTTTTTTTTTATCTTTTTGAAAACAGATGTCATTAACAAATTATGATTGTGTCCATTGTAACTTCTTAACCTTATGACATTCGTATAATAATTCTATAACACATCAAGGCTAAATGGATGAGGCCAAGGCCGACTGAGTGAGAAGGTTCTGGTTGTCCCCCTCTGTGGTAAGGCATTGATATTTTAGCAAACCTGTTACCCATGGGTAGCAAAATCAGTAAACTCTAGTATATTGGTTGGTAGGGTTTTTTTTGTTTTTGTTTTTTGTATTTTGATTACACTAACATCTTTGTGCATAAAGTTCTTAGAAGACAAGTTATAAGCATTGTAACAAATTTAATGCATAAAATTTACAAAACTCCCATAAAATCCCTCCATTCTAAAGCCATTGAGTTTGCTATTAAATGTTGTTATTGAAGAACTATGCAGAGCTTGACAATAAACCTGTCTCCCTGGGGCTTCTGCCCACAGAGGGATATTTTGAAGTAGAGCCTTTGAAAACTGGGTGTCCCTGGTGACCCAATGGTAAAGAATCCACCTGCAATTCAGGAGACACAGGTTGGATCCTTGGGACTGGAAGATCCCCTGGAGAAGGAAATGGCAACCCACTCCAGTATTCTTGACTGGGAAATACCATGGACAGAGAAGTCTGGCAGGCTACGGGCTGTCTCTTGGCTACCTCATGCCAGTCCATGAGGTTGCAAGAGTCAGACACAACCAAACAACAACACTGAACACTCAGCTTTTGAGATTTCATTACCATAAACATTTCTCATTCATGAAGTGTTTACTGGACTAAGATGCAGAACACAGGTCAGGGAAGTAACACAGATGAATGGACCTGAGTCAATCCAGTGAAAGGAATATAAATCATGAGATCATAGTAGTCTGAATATCATCGTGGTATTCCACCATTTAAAACCTTTCTGTGGCTGTCCATAAATTCAGAATAAAATCCAAATTCTTCATTATGAATTCATCATTGTATGGTATCTACTGCTTATTTTTGTAACCTCATTCAATTATTCTATAAATATTCATTGAGTAGCTACCATATTCCATTCATGTGGGATACATATATGAACAAAGTTAAGATTTTCATCTATGGTGTTAATATCTTAATGTAAGGGAAAAAAAGACAAGAAGTCATAAAATAAACATATAAATAGAATTTTAGAGGTTATAGGACCATGGAAAAAAAAAAGTTGGGGAAGTTACAGGGGATTGAGAGTACCAACAAAAATGCCGTCAGTTAATATTTTAGGCTTTGCAGACCATAGTGTCTCTGCGGCAACCCCTTTAACACAAAGGCAGCAAAGATAATATGTCAATGAATGAGTATATCTGTGCTTCAATAAAACTTTACAGAGACAAGCAGTTGGCCTGATTTAACCAATAGGCTGTAATTTAAAGACTCTTACAGTATTAAACATGACTCAAGAATGACTCACTGAGAACATGGGATTTGAGCAAACTTACTTTCTGTTCCAGTGTCCTATATAATTTTAATAATTGTTGTTTTTATTGTTCAGTTGCTGAGTTATGTCCAACTCTTTGTGACCTCATGGACTGCAGAACACCAGGCTTCTCTGTCCTTTCCTATCTCCTGGAGTTTGCTCAAACTCATGTTCTTTGAGTTAGTGATGCTATCCAACAATCTCATTCTGTTATCCCCCTTCTCCTCTGCCCTCAGTCTTTCCCAGCATCAGAGTCTTTTTCAGTGAGTCAGCTCTTTGCATCATGTGGCCAAAGTATTGCAGTTTCAGCTTCAGCATCCAACCTTCCAACGAATATTCAGGATTGATTTCCTTTAGGATTGACTGGTTTGATCTACTTGCTGTCCAAAGGGCTCTCAAGAGTCTTTTCTAGCACCACAGTTTAAAAGCATCAATTCTGCAGCACTCAGTCCTCTTTATGGTCCAACTCTTACATCCATACATGACTACTGGAAAAACCATAGCTTTGACTATATGGATGTTGGTTGGCAAAGTGATGTCTCTGCTTTTTAATACGATGTCTAGGTTTGTCGTAGTACCCTCCCCGCCCCACCCCCACCCCCAAGGAGCAAGTGTCTTTTAATTTTGTGGCTGAAGTTGCCATCCACAGTGGTTTTGGAGCTCAGGAAAATAAAATCTGTCACTTTCCATTTTTTCCCCTATCTATTTGCCATGAAGTGATGGGACCAGATGCCAGGATCTTAGTTTTTTGAATGTTAAGTTTAAAGTCAGATTTTTCATTCTGCTCTTTCACCCTCATCAGGAGGCTCTTTAGTTCTTCTTTGCTTTCTTCCATTAGAGTGGTATTATCTGCATATATGAGGTTGTTGACATTTCTCCCAGCAATCTTGATTCCAGACAGGCATTTACATGATGTACTCTGCATATAAGTTAAACAAGCAGGGTGACAATATACAGCCTTGATGTACATAGTTCTTTCCCAATTTGGAACCAGTCCATTGTTCCATGTCTGATTCTAACAGTTGCTTCTTGACCCACATAGGTTTCTCAGGAGACAGGTAAAGTGGTCTGGTATTCCCATCTCTTGAAGAATTTTCCATGTTTTTGTTTTTTTTGTGTGTGATCCACACAGTCAAAAGGTTTAGTGTAGTCAATGAAGCAGAAGTAGATGTTTTTCTGGAAGTCCCTTCCTTTTTCCATGATCCAGAGGATGTTGGCAATTTGATCTCTGGTTCCTCTGCCTTTCTTAAATCCAGCTTGTACATCTGTAATTTCTTGGTTCACATACTGTTGAAGCCTGTTTGAAGGATTTTAAGCATTTTTTTGCTAGCATGTGAAATGATCACAATTGCATGGTAGTTTGAATATTTTTCAATATTGCTCTTTGGGATTGGAGTGAAAACTGACCTATTTGAATCCTGTGACCACTGCTGAGATTTCCAAATTTGCTGGTATATTGAGTGTAGCACTTTAACAGCATCATCTGTTAGGATTTGAAATAGCTCAACTGGAATTCCAACACCTTCACTAGTTTTGTTCATAGTAATCTTCCTAAGACTTACTTGACTTCACACTCTAGGATGTCTGGCTCTAGGTGAGAGATCACACCATCGTGGTTATCTGGATCATTAAGACCTTTTTAAAAATAGTTATTCTGTGTGTTTGTGCCACCTTTTCTTAATCTCTTCTGCTCTGCTAGGCACTTGCTGTTTCTGTCCTTACATTTATCATCACATTAGTATGTTTTATCTGGATGCTTGTTGTCAAGCTTTGTTTTTCTCTCTCCTAATGAGTATTTAAGGTGCCATGAGGGCAAGTGAGCTGACTTCCTCTTTGCTTAGCATCTAGAATAGTGATAGCACATAGTATATATTCAATAATATTTGTTAGGTGAATGAGTGAAGAGTGAATACCATCCTAAAGAGAGCAGCCTCTTTAGTTCCAGCAAAGTATAATCATGGAAGATTGAGGTGTTTGTTACTAAATCGTCTGAGTTTTTAGAGAAGACAGAGACACAAATTTATGTTATCCAGGACTTCCACATATATTTATGGAGTGAATCATTTGGCGATTTTGCTTGTGTTTCTTTTCTACACTGTGCAGTATGAAAGGTGAATTAGGTGATTTGCTTAGGTTAGTGGGTAGTTAGTAACAGTATAGATTGTGGTTACTTTTTAAGACTTCCAATATTCTCTCCTGTAAGAATCATACTTGTTAAAATTCTATTCACTATGGAAGCAATATGCTCTCCTAAGGAAAAGAGTGCACAAATTTCATGGATAAACTTTTGGAATCTGTGTAAACCTATGGAATATAATTTTGCACTTCTTTACTTAATTTTGTTCTACGGGGTGGAGTTCCTGCATCTTTGGATTTATGTGGTATAATTTTCAAATAAACTAAAAGTCAAAGGATCATATTTCATTGATTTTTAGTGTGTCTTCTAGTTCTGTGCCTAACATAGTATTTAATAAATATGTATTATTCTGAGAATGAAATCTCTATTAATTATGATGTTTGAAAAATAGGTGTAATGAACATTTTGAGTAACTGTATCATCTGGGAAATTACTCATGTCATGGATGTTGAATATTTAAAAACACAAATTCAATACATGTATAATCATTGAATCTATAATGAATGAAAACCTTGACTGACCTAAGGGCCCTAACTGAAATTGCTATATTATACTAATTGTAGGTATATTTATTATACATTTGATATGTATTCTAATTATATTTGTTATTATTTTATTTTTAGAATAAGTAGAAACTATTACTAAGACTATGATTATACCAAAGCCACATGAACAATTTCAAAAAACTATGGCAGAAGTTTTCTATGAGCTTACCCTCAGACGTACTTACTAATTTTAGTGCGTTTCTCAGTATTTAGGACTATTTATTTTAGATAATTTTAAAGATAACAGAAAAAGAAAATAAATGATTGTCTAAGACATAAGGCAAGAGATCTAACACTGATGTTTTTTGTTTATGATGTTCTGCTTTGGAAATAAGATTTGGGCTTCCCTTGTGGCTCAAATGGTAAAGAATTTTCCCACAATGAAGGAGACCTGGGTTTGATCCCTGGGTTGGAATGTTCCCCTGGAGAAGAGAATAGCAACCCACTCCAGTATTCTTTCCTAGAGAATTCCATGGACGTAGGAGCCTGTTGGGCTGTAGTCCATGGATTGCCAAGAATCAGACACGACTGATGTGTCATTCAAAGTGAAAAAGTAAAAGTAATAGTCACTCAGTCGTGTCTGACTCTTTGTGACCCTGTGGACTGTAGCCTACCAGGCTTCTCCGTCCATGGGATTCTCCAGGCAAGAATACTGGAGTGGCTTACCATTTCCTTCTCCAGGGGATCTTCCTGACCCAGAGATCCAACCCAGGTCTCCTGCGTTGGAGGTAGACGCTTTAACCTCTGAGCCACAGGGAAGCCCTTTGAATGATATATTTTGTTACTAATATTTTTATAGTATGCTTATGTACAAGTGAATCTATTTTGCTTTAAGGGACAAAAATATTACAGATACTTAAGAAATGTATATAGTATTGAGGACTTATTTCTTTAAAATCAAATTATTAATCTTTGCTTATAAACAGTAACAGAACTAATAATACATACTGCTAATTTTAGTTTTTCCTACATGTTTTCTTTTTTCCTTGAGATAAAATTCACATATAACATTAGATTAACTTCAGGTATACAACCTAGTAATTATACATATATATATAGAGAGAGACATACTGTGAAATGTCACTCCAAAGCCTCATTAATATCTGTCACCATATATAGTTATAAATTTCTTGTGATAAGAACTTTTAATGTGTACTCTCTAACAAATTTTAAGTATAGAGTACTATATTATTAGCTATGGTCACTATGCTATGGACTTCATCTCCAGGACTTATTTATTTATAATTGGAAGTTTTTAACTTTGGACACATTTGACCCATTTCACTGACCCCTACAACGTCTACCTCCCAACTCTGACAACTATCAGTCTGTTTTATGTTTTTTTTTCCTAAGATTCAACATATAGTGAGATCATAAAGCATTTGTCCTTCTATGACTTATTTCACTTACTACAGTGCCCTTAAGATCCATCTGTACTTTCACAAATGACAGAATTTCCTTCTATTTTATGGCAGAATAATACTCCATTATATAGATATCATATTTTCTTTATCTATTCATCTGTTGATGGATGGAACAATTTAGATTGCTTCCATGTCTTAGTTATTATAAATAGTACCACAGTAAACATGCATTGGAGAAGGAAACAGCAACCCACTCCAGTGTTCTTGCCTGGAGAATTCCAGGGACAGAGGAGTCTGGTGGGCTGCCGTCTATGGGGTCACACAGAGTCGGACACGACTGAAGTGACTTAGTAGCAGCAGCAGCAAACAAACATGAGATGCAGCTATCTTTTAGGAGTAAGTCTCTCATTTCCTTCAGATAAATACTAAGCAATGGAATTGCTGGATCATATAGCAGTTATTTTTTAATTTTTTGAAAAATTTCCACACTATTTTCCATAGTGGCTGCACCAGTTTACATTCCCACCAACAGAGCACAGGGGTTCCCTTTCTTCTGACATCCTTACCAACACTGGTTAATTTTTTGTCTTTTTAAGAAAAGCCATTCTAATAGGTATGAGATGATATCTCACTGTTGTTTTGATTGGTATTTCCCTGATGTTTGGCAATATTGAGCCCTTTTCTTCTGTACCTATTGACTGTATGTCTTCTTTGGATTAAATTCGGTTCAGATCTTCTGCACATTTTAGGCAAAGCCAATAGAGTATTGTAAAGTAAAAAAAAGAAAAAAGAAAAAAAAGAAATAGAATTGTTTGTTTTTTGCCATTGAGTCATATACTTTCCTTGAATATTTAGTATTAATACCTTGTCAGTTATATGATTTGAAAATATTTTCTTCTATTTGGAAGATTACATTTTTATTACATTACTGGCTTTCTTTGTGATACAGAAGATTTTTAATTTGAGGGAATTCCACCTACTTATTTTTGCTTTTGTTGCCTTTCTTGTGAAGTCAGATCCAGAGAATACCAACAAGACTGATGTCAAGAAGCTTATCATTTTTGTTTTCTTCTAGAGGTCTTACACTTGCAAGTCTATATCCAAGTCTTTAATCATTTTGAGTTAATTTTTGGGTACAGTGTAAAATAAGGGCTCAATTTAAATATTTTGTATTTGGCTGTCCAATTTCCCAGTGCCATTTATTGAAGAGATTATCCTTTTCCCCATAGTGTAATTTTGGCTCCTTTACCATAAATTAACTGGCTATATATGTGTGGGTTATTACTGGGTTCTCTATTTGGTTCCATTGATGTATGTGGCTGTTCTATGCTAATACTATACTTTTGTTATTACTAAACCTTTGTAATATAGTTTGAGATAAAAAATCGTGATGTCTCCAGCTTTGTTATCCTTTCTCAAGATTTCTTTGGCTATTTGGAGTGTTTTGTCATTACATACAAATTATAGGATCATTCTAATTCTGTGAAAGATGGCATTGAAAGTTTGATAGAAATTGCATTGATTCTGTAGATTTATTTAGTTAGTATTCACAATCTATCAATATTAAATTCTTTTAATTCGTGAACATGGAATCCTTTTCCTTTCATTTTTGTTGCTTTCAATTTCTTTCATCAATGTCTTATTCAGTATAACTGTCTTTCATTTCCTTGTTTAAATTTACTCATGGGTATTTTCTTTGTATTTTTGCAATTGTAAATGGAATTTTCTTAATTTTTTTCTTTCTGATCGTTATTAGAGTATAAAATGAAACTTATTTTTTATGCATTGATATCTTATTCTATAGTGTTTCTTTTTGGTGGGATCTGTAGGGTTTTCTCTGTATAATATGATGCCATCTACAAATAGACATTTTTATTTCTTTTTTTCCAGTTTGGATGCCTTTCATTTCTTTTTATTGCCTAATTTCTCTTGTTATAAATTCCAATTCAATGGTGAATAAATGTGGCCTTAGTAAACACCTTTGTCTTATTCCTGATCTTAGAGGAAGAGCTTTCAGTTTTTAACCTTAGGTTCAATGCTAACTGTGGACTTCTCAAATATGTCCTTATTATGTTGAAGTACAACGCCTCTATACTCAGTTTGTTGAGAGTTTTTATCATAAACAGATGTTGGGTTTTGTCAAATACTTTTTCTGCTTCTGTTGAGATGAACATATGATTTTCATCCTTTGTTTTCTTAATCTGTTACACTGATTCATTGATGGATGTTGAACCTACTTTGCATCCTGGGATAAATCCACCTGATGATGGTGTGTGATCCTTTGAATGTATCTTTAAATTGTTTGATAATAGTTTGTTGAGGATTTTTCACCTCAGTTCACCAGGGATAATCACCTGTAATTATCTTTCCTTGTAGGGTTCTTGGTTTGGTACCAGGGTATAACGCTGCCTTGTCAAATTGAAATTTGGAAGTTTTCATCTCTGTTTCTATTGTTTGGAAGAGTTTGAGAAGAATTGGCATTAGCTCTTTAAATTTTTGATAGAATTCATGAGTGAAGTCATCTGGTCTTGGACTTTAGTGTGTTTGGAGGTTTGGTTTACTGATTTAATCATCTTATTAGTAATTGGTCTGGTTGGATTTTCTAATTTTTTAAATAATTCTTGGTAGTTTGTACATTTCTAGAAATTTATCTTTTCTAGGTTGTTTAATTTGTTGATGTATACTTGTTGGAATAGTAGTCATAATAGTCTCTTATGCTTTATACTTCTATGATATCAGTTGTAACATCACTTTCATTTCTGATTTTATTTATTGGTGACGTGAAGTTGCTCAGTCACGTCCAACTCTTTGCAACCCCATGGACTGTAGCCTACCAGGCTCCTCCGTCTATGGAATTTTCCAGGCAAGAATACTGGAGTGGGTTGCCATTTCCTTCTCCAGGGGATCTTCCCAACCCAGGGATTGAACCCAGGTCTCCTTTATTTATTGGGGTAATATCTGTTTTTTTATTGCTGAGTGGCTAAAGGTTTATCTGTTTATCTTTTAAAGGTAAAAAACAGTTCTTATTTTTACTGATATTAACAAATGTATTTTTAGACTATGTATCATTTATTTCTAGTCTGATCTTTATTTCCTTCCTCCTATTAACTTAGAGCTTTATTTGGTCCTCTTTTCTATTTCCTTAAAGTTTAAATTTCAGTTGTTTGAGATCTTTTTGTTTACTAATATGGGTGTTTATTGCTATGAACTTCCCTCTTATAACTGCTTTTGCTGAATCCCATAAGTTTGTTTTATTTCTGTTTCCCTTTGTCTCAAGGTATTTTTTCATCGCTTTCTTTCAATTTCTTCTTTGAGCCTGTAGTTGTTTAATATCATGTATTCCAGTTTTCTTCATATAATTGATTTCTGTTGTTGTGTTTGAAGAAACCTGATATGTTTTAAATATTCTTAAATTCATTAAGATTTCTTTGGTGGTCTAACATCTGATTTATGTTAGAGAATGTTACATGTACACTTCAGAAGAAAGTGCATTCTGTTGCTTTTTATTGTGATGTTCTCTATATGTATGTGATATTCATCTGACCTATTATGTCATATAAAGCTAAGGCTTCCCTACTGATTTTCTTAATTTAAAAAATTTATTTATTCAGCTGTGTTGGATCTTCACTGCTGTGTGGGCTTTTATTTAGTTGTGGCAAGCAAGGGCCACTCTCTAGTTGTGATGTGATGCGCTTAATGTTGTGGTGGCTTTTCTCATTGCAGAGCATGGGCTCTAGGGTGAATGGGCTTCAGTATCTGTGGCACGTGGACTCAGTACCTGCAACTTCCAAGATCTAGAACACAGCCTCAATAGTTGTGGCAAACAGGCTTAGTAGCTTTGTGGCATGTGGGACCTTCCTGGATTTGGGGTTGAACTGCTGTCTCCTGCACTGGAAGGTGGATTCTTCACCACTGAGACACCAGAGAAACCCCTCTACAGGTTTTCTATTTGGGTGATCTATCTATTGATGTAAGTGGGATATTAAAGTCATCTACTGTTATCATATTTCTGTTTATTTCTCACTTTGGGTCCTTAATATCTGGGTCCTCAAATAATATTTAATTTATATTTAGGTGTTCCTGTGATGGGTGCACACATATTTACAGATGTTAAATCCTTTTGTTGAACTGAAATCTTTTTTATTGGATAATGGCCTTTGTTGTCTTTTATTAGAGTTTTTTTGTTTAACTTAAAGTCTATTTTGTCTAATATAAGTATAGCTACTGAGGGTCTCCTTTGGTTTCCAGTTCTGTGGGGTATCTTTTCCATCCTTTCTCTTTTAGCTTGTGTGTGTCCTTGTATCTGAAATGAGCCTTTTGTAGGCAGCATATATAAAGGTTTTTTTTTTTAAATTCATTTAGCCACTCTGTCTTTTGACTGGAGAATTTAGCCCATAGATAGTTAATGTAATTATCAGTAGGTATAGACTCATTGTCATTTTCTTAATTGTATTCTCTCTCTTTTCTAATTCATTTCCTCATTCTACTTTTACTCTCTTCCCTTGTGAATGAATGACTTCTCTAGTGGTATGCTTAGATTTCTTTCTCCTTAGTATATCTGCTCTTGGTTTTTGCTTTGTAGTTACCATGAGGCTTACATATAACAACTTATAAGTCTATTTTAGCTCATAACATTATAATAACACATTCTAGAGTGCTACCTATTTACCCCTCCTCTCACACTCTTATGATTTTGATATCACAGTTTACAGTATTTTTACTTGCATTTTTTCAGTCTCTAAGTCATATCTGACTCTTTGCAACTCCATGGACTGCAGCATGCCAGGCTTCCCTGCCCTTCCCTATCTTCTGGAATTCGCTCAAACTCATGTTCTTTGAGTTAGTGATACTATCCAACCATCTCATTCTCTGTCATCCCTCTTCTCCTTTGCCCTCAATCTTTCCCAGCATCAGAGTCTTTTTCAGGTAGTCAGCTCTTTGCATCAAGTGGCCAAAGCATTGCAGTTTCACCTTCAGTATCCAACCTTCCAATGAATATTCAGGGTTGATTTCCTTTAGGATTGACTGGTTTGATTCCCTTGCTGTCCAAGGAGCTCTCATGAGTCTTTTCTAGTACCACAGTTTGAAAGCATCAATTCTGTGGCACTCAGCCTTCTTTATGGTCCAACTCTCACATCCACACATGACTAATGGAAAAAACCATAGCTGTGAGTATACGAACATTGGTTGGCAAAGTGATGTCTTTGCTTTTTAAAACACTGTCTAGGTTTGTCATAGTTCTTCTTCCAAGGGGCAAGCCTCTTTTAACTTCATGGTTTCAATTATTGTCCACAGTGATTTTGGACCCCAAGAAAATAAAGTCTATCACTGTTTCTAGTTTTTCCTCGTTTATTTATTATGGGAGTGATGGGGCCAGATGCCATGATCTTAGTTTTTTGAATGTTGAGTTTTAAGCCAGCTTCTTCACTCTCCTCTTTTACCCTCATCAAGAGGCTCTTTAGTTCCTCTTTGCTTTCTGTCATTAGTGGTACATATCAATTAACAGATTGTAGTTATAGGTATTTCTACTATTTTTGTCTTTTGACTTTTATACTACCTTTATAAATTATTAACCCCTCAACTTCACCACATTATTCTTTTGCTGTGTATTTCCCTCTACGAGTAAGATTTATATTTGCATACATTTTCCTATTACTATTTAACGTCATTTTGTTTTAACTTAAAGTTCCTTAACATTTCTTTTAAGGCCACTTTTCTAGTGGTGGTGAACTCCTTCAGCTTTTGCTTGTCTGGAAACTTTTTAACTTTCCTTTGATTCTGAAGCACAGCTTTGCTGGGTATTCTTTCTTGGTAGGTTTTTGTTTGTTTGTTTGTTTTTTAATTTTCAGTACTTTTAATATATCATACCACTCCCATTTGGCCTGCAAAGTTTCTATTGAAAATTGCTGATAGTCTTATAAGATTCCTGAATCTAACACGTGTTTTTTCTCTTGGTTCTTTTTAAGATTCTTCCTTGTCTTTAGTTTTTTTTTTTTTTTTTTTTTTTTTTTTTTTTTTNTTCTGTGCTGTGTTCTGGTTGGGGGGAAGCTGATTAAGAACTCTTTCTGTTATAGTCCTGCTAATGTAAGCCCCACTGGCTTACCAGAGTCAAGATGAGCAGCATGCCTGGATGGCCTCTGTAAAAGCCAGAGTTCCAGATGTATGAACAGTCTCCTTTCCAGGTGATACTGGAGACCCGGGGAGTTCAAAAATAGTGCCTACCAGTCTCCATGGCTTTGGCGAGTATTTCGTTTAGCCTCTAGATGTGGATTAAATTAGAGGCCTATCCTTCAGGCCAAAGTTTTAAGATCTGCAGATGGTCCTGTTTCACAGAAATTCTGGACTCTTTTCAGTTGAGCTGCCTTGAAGGTGGCCACAGTAAGTTTCTGCAAGCTCTTTAAATACTGTTTCTTCATTTCCTATGGTNGGAAAAGACCCTGATGCTGGGAAAGATTGAAGGCAGGAGGAGATGGGGATGGCAAAGGATGAAATGGTTGGATGGCATCACTGATTCAATGGACATGAGTTTGAGTAAACTCTGGCAAGTGGTGATGGACAGGGAGGCCTGGCATGCTGCACACCATGGGGTTGCAGAGAGTCAGACATGACTGAGTGACTGAACTGAACTGAACCTAGCATCCCTGGTCTCCAGAAAGGGTCGCAATTGGCTCCTAAATGTATGCCTGCATCTCAGATGACAGCTACAAAGATAAGGGAATAGTTTTCTTTCATGGAATGTCTTGGCATTTCTGTCTCCTGCTTCTGTGCTGTGTTCTGGTTGGGGGGAAGCTGATTAAGAACTCTTTCTGTTATAGTCCTGCTAATGTAAGCCCCACTGGCTTACCAGAGTCAAGATGAGCTGAACAGTCTCCTTTCCAGGTGATACTGGAGACCCGGGGAGTTCAAAAATAATGCCTACCAGTCTCCATGGCTTTGGCGAGTATTTCATTTAGTCTCTAGATGTGGATTAAATTAGAGGCCTATCCTTCAGGCCAAAGTTTTAAGATCNCTTGGCATTTCTGTCTCCTGCTTCTGTGCTGTGTTCTGGTTGGGGGGAAGCTGATTAAGAACTCTTTCTGTTATAGTCCTGCTAATGTAAGCCCCACTGGCTTACCAGAGTCAAGATGAGCTGAACAGTCTCCTTTCCAGGTGATACTGGAGACCCGGGGAGTTCAAAAATAATGCCTACCAGTCTCCATGGCTTTGGCGAGTATTTCATTTAGTCTCTAGATGTGGATTAAATTAGAGGCCTATCCTTCAGGCCAAAGTTTTAAGATCTGCAGATGGGTCTGTTTCACAGAAATTCTGGACTCTTTAAAGTTGAGTGCTGCCTTGAAGGTGGCCACAGTAAGTTTCTGCAAGCTCTTTAAATACTGTTTCTTCATTTCCTATGGTNGCCTATCCTTCAGGCCAAAGTTTTAAGATCTGCAGATGGGTCTGTTTCACAGAAATTCTGGACTCTTTAAAGTTGAGTGCTGCCTTGAAGGTGGCCACAGTAAGTTTCTGCAAGCTCTTTAAATACTGTTTCTTCATTTCCTATGGTTTTGTGGGTCTTGTAGTTACAAGCCCTGTTCATTTTCAAAGTTAGATGTTTTGAAGACCTCTTAGGTGCAGATCTTAAAAGTTTGGGTGCCAAAGGTAAGGTTCAAGCCTTAGTTCTTATTCTCAGAATCTAAGGGATGTTTTCCCTGCTGAGGAAGACTGCACCAGAGGTGGAACTTTTGGAGAGGCTGTGTCTCAGTCTCTCCTACCTGTTCTGATGTGCATTTTTTTCTTGTGTGCCTGATGTGTAGGAGTCACTTAGCTGGTTTTTTGATTTCTTGTGGAAGATTGTTCCATAGGGAGCTGTAGATTTGGCATATTTGTGGGAGCAGGTAAGCTCAAAATTCTATGTGGCCATCTTGAACCTGAATCCCTTTAATATATATTGTTAATGTCTACCTTAGGAGAAAAATAATTTCATTATCTCATTTTGTGGGTCACACAACTGAGACAGAGAGAATTTAGCATCCTTGCACAGGATCACACAGGCAGTAAAGGGTATAGCTAGGATTTGATCTCTGATGCAGGATCTCTTGGGCTACCAGGAAGTCTTCTGAAGATTTTTAGCCTAAGTGAAATAATGAAAGGACAACTCTAGCAGTTGTTCCCTCAACTACAATATTCACATCAACTATTCTCTTTTCATTGACTTTTTTCATGTAAAACCACGGTGCCAGTGATGAAAATCAATAGTGTTAAAATGATTAGCAAAAGTCCCAATATAAGTAAAACCATTCTCCAACTTGCTCACTGTATCATATTTCTAACATTTCCATTTTCTCAGGCCAGCCAGTTCATTTACATATCAGTGTTTGCAATATTACACAGTGGTTTGTTCTAATGTTAGCTAGGCTTTAAATATGCCTTCAGAGCTACTCTGTGTAATCATGCTTGTCTCCGTTTCACAGTGTAACCAATAGTGTTGAGCATGCGGAGAAAGAATCCTTTTCTCTGTCAATGATTTCAGCTGTCACCCTCTAAAATAGTGACATGGGGAAGCTGTTATTAAAGCTGTCTTTGTCAAATCATCCCTGGAGAAGGAAATGGCAACCCACTCCACGGGCTCTTCAGTAGGGAATAAGTCTACAACAGTCAACATTTTGGTCTCTTGAACACTTTATTTGTTATAAATACAAGTCCATACCACAAGATGGCACCTTCTTACTTTTCAACATCTATGATTACAAACATTCATCTTCATAAAATGGTTTCAGCTTTTTCATGTGTTGTTTTAGATATTATTGAAACCTTATAAAAGCAAGACTTGCTACAAACAGGATCGGTGTTAGATGTATATTAAATGAGGTCAGATAATTAAATTCAAAAAAAGAATTTATAAATATTCAGATAAGAAAATTGAAATTACAAAAGCAGAGTTTGTCATCATTAAACTGAATTACAACTGTGTGTGGCTACTGCTAATATCTACATGGTAAAGTTTTTGTTAAAATACAGTTTTAGTAATTAAATAATTTACCTCTTTTTTCCAATATAACCTCTGATTTCATTTGTACACCCTAACATTCATTACACATTTCATTCAAAACCACCTAGCTTTCATCTAGTCCAGCAACTACACACATTTCATTTGTTTTCAATAGATACAACCCATGACGTACCATCATCCTCCTGGCTACAAAACAAAATATAATTTGTAAAGGTAAAAACTCAGAATTTCTGAAATGGTAACCCATTCTCTCTGTGTTCATGAAAATAGGCAAGCCAATTTGAAAGTCTTTGAACCAATGTAAATTCTAGAAAACTCAGTGTTGAAGTATGGGAAGAATAAGGATTTGCACTAATATAGTGCATAAGAATGCAATGTCAAACTGATCATTTATAGTAAAAGCCTTGGCCTCTCTGGATTGTCATCATGCTGCTGAGGATAAAATTTACTTAAGTCTGTGGGAATTCCATTACGTTTTCTTCCTCCCATTTCCAAACAGGAAGAGAAGGGTTTTCAGGTCCCTTGGGAAAATCAAAAACATAAACACTCACACCCACAAACAACTGGAAAGCAAAATGGCAGACCTAATAATCCTTGACTCCAAGTCCAAATGAAGTTGAGGCAATTATTACTTTTGCAGTATTTGTATTCTGCCCAGTGTATCACACCACGAGATTCCTCAAAAAACTGAGAAGTCTGAGAGCTACAAAATAGAAAGCGGTTAAGGCAGTTGATGTCTACATTTGGATTTCTTTTTTCAGGTTACATGTCTAAGTCTCCATCGTAGGCTAAGGTCAGAGGCTTCTGTTGGGGAGGTGTGCTTTGATGTGGTTTTGGCTTCTTGCTGTAAAGGGAAAAGAATTCCTGAGATGAAGAAAGTTCACAGAGCTCTGTTTCATCTGCCAAAGAAAACTGTGAGATACAGAAATCCAAGTGATTAGACAAAAGACTGATTTCTCTGGACTGGAGGGTTCCTTTTTGGAATACTGGTATACTTTAACCCTTAAACCAGGAGAAACATTTTTTCCTCCAATCTTAAAAATAGTTTAGTGGAAACAATGAACTTGGTAAAGGGCCACTTTCCTTTGTTTATATGCTGTAATGTGAACATCTGTTGCTCACTAATTCCTAAGCTACTAAGACCTCCACAGCACAGATGTTTTAACATCACAAGTAGCTAGAACAGCCAGATTCTCTTGCTTTACTCTGCTGTTGTTTTTAAGTAAACACACTTCTGCTCGGGCTTGAAACCTTGCTGCCACGTCACTAGAGTCTGTTAGGAGAATTTCACTGATGTTGTACCAGGCAAAACCATTCTCTCTGGTCTCTGTGCTCCCTGAATTTGACATCTTTGCCAGGTTAGAGAGAGCTGTCCTTGGTTCTCACATAGAGAGAAACTGAAACTGAGTTACATTCCCCAAACTCTCAGTGATGTCCCAGATCTGGGGCAAACCATGCTTCCTTTATGCCTTTTGATTCTCAGTGTGGGTGAATGTCAACTAATGAGTATTTATAGGTTAATTCTGCTACATACTGCCTTCTCTACCATCATTCTGTCTCCCTTTTGTCCTCAGTGTCTAGGCTTTGCCATGCCTTCAGAGCCCGCTCTTTGGGTTGTCCTCACCAAGAAGGAGCCACCTCTGGCTTTGTCTCCAGATTTCTATACTATTTATTTTATTGCAGCATGTTATTAATTGGATGCACATACTAAGTACCAAGCCCTGTGCTGAGCACTTTACATAAAACACCTCAATAAATCCCAGGCCAAAAGTGAAAGGAGGCAGCACTGGGATTATCATTACTGCTTGACAGAGAAGGACTAGAGGGGTTATTACCTTCCTCAAGTCATTAAGTGAGTGGCAGAGCCTAGAATCCAAATGCATCTAGTACACACAGGAAAAACACTTTTAACCCTCAGTGCATTCTCCTTGTAGGCACATTATTAATTAGGCACTTGGTAGCAACAACTCTTTTGTCTGTACATAAAATTAATTTTTAATAGTTTGAGTGAATGTAAATTAAAAAACATTTTAATCTGTACAATTGAGTGGCATTTTGAACATTATGTTGCAACGTTGCATAATCATCACCCCAAAGGGAAACTCTTCCCACTAAGCAGTCTACACTTTGGAACAGGTAGCCTTTGGGATACTTTCTTTCCAAATACCATTCTTTAAGGCAGCTCTGAGAAACCAGCATTTGTCCAGAGGAGGAGACTAATATAATGCATTATATAAGGCTATATATTTTACAAAATGCAATGTATTGTAAAGGGGGTAATTAGGAACTGTTATGGACTCAATATTTGCATTACCTTTCCCTCAATCATATGTTGAAATCTTAACCCTTAATGTGATGGTATTTGAAGGTGGAAGATGGCCCTTGGATGGTGATAAGGCATTCTCTACCCCTGGCAACCACCTGTCAACTTTCTGCCTCTGTAAATTTGCCTATTCTGGATATTTCCTACGGAATTATACTGTATGTGTGGCCTTTTGTGTCTGGCTTCTTTTACTTAATGGCTAAAAAGTTGAGAATTGTTATGATGCATGAATTTTACCACAAAAGAGATGCATGTTTGATAACATTTTTTTAATAGGGAGAATATCCTAGTTTAAAATACTGAGAGAAACTTTGTTTGAAGCAATTTATAGATGCTAGAAGCAATTTATAGATGTTGAAGAGGTGAATTAGAAATGATTTCTAAAAAGCCTACTGACAGGAACCAGAGATCCTACGGTGTCCATACCCAGCATACAGTGGGTGTCTGTGTATGACTGAGTGCTGGGCATGGGCTGCAGGCAAAAACATCCTCAACAGCGGAGAGGCAGAAATAAGCTTCAAAATTCAATGCAGAGGTATATTCACCCTAGGCCTGTTCCCCTTCTTAAAGAGCAGGGACTGCGTAATTATCTGAATAACATCCAAATTTGTCTATATTAACATATATGTAGAATCCAGTGGCTCTAGTCACACTGCCAGGCTCCAGCTTGGGTCCAGAGCACACTAATCTGCATTTAAAGGGACTAAAAACTCACACAAATGAGAATTTACAACCAATTGGAAGTGACAGTTTGTCTATTATCTGCCCTAGGGATGGTAGTAGAAGGTGTCCTAATGTCCAAAAGAATAAGAGGAATTTCATTTGGAATGACCATAGGNCTATGGTATTATAGCCTTTTCCTTTTTTTGGAAATATCATTATTTTATTTGATTTTATCAAAGTCGTGTCTTAAAATATGCATTTATAATCCCTTGTATAATTCATGCAGCAAGTATTATTTGAGAGACTTTTGTTATAAATGAGGGCCTAAGCTAGTTTCTTTATGATTACTCATTTTGAAACGGGATCTCCTTTTTAGTCCTGCTGTTTCTGTAAAGTATTTCAGCTGATGGGGTGCAGGAGTGAAATAGGTCACTATAATAGAGCTCTAATGCAGGACATAATTGTGATTAAGATACTCATGGCTAAACTTCTGAGACACTTCTTTCATGATTGCACCCTTGTGAGTCACTTTTCTTTATTATGATCATTACAGCCTTACTGAATAAAGATGTTTTGCAAACTTAGCTGTTTGAAGAGTTTACTGGTTTGTTAATTTATAATATAGTAACAGATGCTAAGCTATCTTATTCAGTAAAATGAAAAAGATATTTTATCTGAAAGTACAGAATCAAGTATAGTTACTTTCAAAATGCTCTGATATTTATAGTAATTATTAAATTTCTGCATGTCAGTTATATTTGCATTCATCTATTTTTGTCAATTTAACAAATACTTATTTAAGATTCTGGATATAAAATTAAGCTGGATATAAAATTTATTGTCATGGGAATGGAGGATTCACTTGACTATAAATAGAAATTGTTTTTCACATGTATAAATTAGTTGAAAAATAGAAGTAAAATATATTTCAACTTTTTTAGCTTTTAACATTTTCTTCAAATAAAAGCAACTCACCTTGAAGCCAGTTTTTTTTTTTCCATTAAGAAAGCTTTATTATTTAGAGAGCACATAGTAGCTAAACTTTTTTCACATTTCACTTCAAAGAGGGATAAACTAATCACAAATACAAGAAATTTTTTAAAAGATCATTTTTTAGTAAAATTCTAAAATATTTGAAAATAAATTGAACACCTGGAGTAAACCAAGGCATTCTTTTAGAGACAAAGTATCTTTGGAGAAAAAGAGAAAAAATTGCCAAAATGCACATAAGATGTAATGGAAAAGTTAAATAATTTCTTTGTAAATAAATTGATAAACCACTGGAAGAAAAAGGAAAGCACTAGACCCAAGTTGTATATTCTAATGGTATAAAAACAAACATAATTTTAGCAAAAAGATGCAAGCCACATTTTGTATTTACTAATAGATTGCGAAATTTCAACATTCATAAATCAAAGGGGACTATAATTGCATATTGGAGGGTTGAAATGTTAATATTTGGAACATTCAATATTAATATATGACACTACTTTTAATAATATAAGCAATTATTTTCATTAAGTCAATAATTTTACATATATAAATATATGTTTTTTGCAGATGATATACTTTAAACATTCTTCAGTGAGTATCATGTTTTTTAAATATTAAGTGAGATTTGTGTTAGGTACTCAGAGTAGAGAAGAAGGAATCCAAAATGGTGGTTAGAGGAAGAAAAACCCATGAAAAGAGATAAAGGAAGAAAAAGCCCTCAAAACCTGAAGGTCAAGAGTGAAAACCTCCAGAGGGAAAAACAGGCCCAACATGCCCCCTCCCCTGATTGGTCTGTGGTACAAGCCTTGCTTGGCATGGGGCAGAACCAATCAGGTTCCAGGGACCAGGGACCACTAAAGGAAAAGAACAAAGATCATAAAAAGGAAAACCTGAAAAGGGAAAATCTGCAGTAAGAGGTGGGGCCACTCCTACAGGGTTGATCAGCTCTTACATCTCACGAGTGTATCATTCCATCACTTGTTTAATAAATCCTTCCTGCCTGAGCTTTCATGGACTGTTGGTTTAAATTTTCATGACTACAAGACAAGGACCTAGAAAGAAACCAATCAGACATAAGTATCCTGAATGAAAATGTTCAATGCTGATCCAGTAAAGTCTAAACAGAGAACAAAAAAAAGGGTGGGGGTACAATGGAAGGAGATGTTTTACTTTTGTCAACAGCTGATAGTTTTTTAGTCAGCAGAGAGAAAGGAAAAGGTGCCTGCAGAGGAAGTACAATCATCTATTTATCAGAGATAAAGGAGTGATATCTTTAATGGAACAAAAAGAAAATATTTGGCCTAGGAATTTTAAAGCTTCACCTCATTCAGGTAGGTGATTTATTTCCAATTTTGAATTTTGACCTGTTTTTGGACCCTGATTCCTATCTAAAGTGTGACTCGAACTCTGCATTCTACAGAGCCCCAGAAAATTTACACACCATGAAGAATATGTCTCCAGCTCTAATCATTGATTTTGTCATCCAATTAGTCTAAAAACCTTAGGCAATGGGGCTTTGGTCTTATCCGTAAGAATTTTTACTTGCGTACTTTTTTGAGGGCTCCATTCAATGTTTCTGGTTTACAGTTTTCCATTTCTAAATTAATATTTTTAAAGTGCATTTATCCATACTTAAAATGATCCCAATCATTTCTAATGTAGGAGTGTGTGTGTGTGTGTGTGTGTGTGTGTGTGTGTGTGCTGGCTAGGAGGCAGTCTTACATGCATACAGTTTATAATCCATTAGACAGAAGATGTATTACCTAAAATTATTAAATGCAAAAGCTGTAAATGAAAAATGCAGAGATTATGAAATTTAAATTATTTGGATGGTGCCATTTTATTGTTGAACTATTGCACAAGTCTTATTTCAGCACCAGCCAATATGTTTATTACATGAGTCCTTCAAAACAAAAAATGCACTGAAAAGCCATGGTGGGCTAGACAGTAATATTAGGCATTCTTTTCTTTGATTGTTTAATAAATTGTTGTTCAAAGCTGATGGTAGTTTAAGTTTAAAAGACAAGCATAGATATGATTCCAAATCTCTAGTAGATTTCCCTGTTAAGAAATATTTGGATTATAATTTGTACAGGATGATGATAAAACATTTATATGCAACCATATTGTCCCTTTTCTTCATTAATTTATATAAATCTATAATTATGTTCAAAAATAATCTCCTCTATGACTTCTGTTTAATGAAATTCAAATTTTATTAATATTGTAAGTAAATTGCTAAGCTACAGGTCTACCATTCATTTTATCCTCTAACAAAGATGTAGTCCAGAAAAGAAAGCAAGTAAGTTAGTCAAACTTATTAATAAAATGCTAATGTTAATGATAAACCTTCTAGAAATCAAATTAATGATATTTACTACTGGAAGATTCCCTATGAATAGAATGCCTTAGGAAGATGTACCTACAATATCCAGCAATGTTTATAGTAAACAAGTCTACAATCAACGGATTTCCAGTGCATGGCTTTCACCTATTCTGTGTAAATATCTGAGTGTAAAATGGAGATGCTTAATAATAAAAACAGATTTATTTTTTCTTTGTCACTAATGTACCTGCATACAGTAATTAGGGGATTTCCTATTCAATGTGAGTAAGAGACATCCAAAGTAGCAAGGACAGTTGACTTGACAATCCCTGAAGTCTCCCAGCTGTATATATTCCTCAGGGTTATCTTAGTAAGGTCTTAGTAAGATCACTGACTTGTGTGAGTGTGATTCCAGTCTTTGTATTTAAATCCATTGCTGTTAGAAACTTATTTTCAAATGCACTTAAAAGTGATATATGAAATAAATATTCCTAAAGAGGCTTTTAGGAACTCCTGGTGGCTCAAATGGTAAAGGCAATGAGGGAGACCTGGGTTTGATCCCTGGGTTGGGAAGATCCCCGGGAGGAGGGCATGGCAACGCACTTCAGTATTCTTGCCTGGAGAATTCCATGGACAGACGAGCCTGGCAAGATATAGTCCATGGGGTCACAAAAATTAGAATATGACTGAGTGACTAACACACACATGAAGAAGCTTTCAGCATTCAGCTGAAAAAGATGTATCTTTGTGCTAATTGGGTTTAGTTTCCTCTGGAAATTTTGTAGCATTGTATGCCCTTTCCTGTGAGTTTCTCTTCCATTTTGATCATATCCATTTCATTTCACATTCCTTTTTATCTAATGTTACATTGGTTTGGGCATTTGTTGAATTCATTTTTTTATTATTATTATAACCAAAGCTTTGATATAGAAGTATTTTTCCCTTATTTTGGGTCTCTAAACATTCATTACATGTGTGAACGTTAAGACTGAAGTTGAAAGACATACTGGAAACCTGAGACTGTTAAATTGGATAATTTATACAAAAAGAAAGATTTGGGGAGCCCAGCAGTTTTTCTGTAAGCTCTGTTTAGTAATTAGAATTGCAATAAGTTAAAATAAAGCCTCTGTTTGCTTCTTGAGTGGAAGATGGTATCTATGTGGGGACTTTGTAATAATGAAGCCATATATTATGCTCATGTTAGGCAAGACTCACAAAAATGAACCTGTCAATATTCTCCATGTTGATTTGTCAACTCAGTGCAATTCCAATTAAAATCTTAGAAGAGTTCTTTGAAAAATAAGATAAACTAATTTTGAACTCATATGAAAGGAGTGAAAAAGCTGGCTTAAAACTCAACATTCAAAAAATGAAGATCATGGCATCCAGTTCCATTACTTCATGGAAAATAGATGGGGAAGCAATAGAAACAGTGAGAGACTTTCTTTTCTTGGGCTCCAAAAACACTGCAGATGATGAGTGCACCCATGAAATTAAAAGATGCTTGCTCCTTGGAAGAAAAGCTATGACAAAACTAGACAGCATATTAAATAGCAAAGACATTACTTTGCCAAAAAAAGTCCATTTAGTCAAAGCTAAGTTTTTCCAGTAGTCATGTATGCATGTGAGAGTTGGACCATAAAGAAGGCTGAGCACTGAAGAACTGAGGCTTTTGAACTGTGGCATCGGAAGATTCTTGAAAGTTCCTTAGACAGCAAGGAGATCAAACCAGTCATTGCAAAAGGAAATCAACCCTAAATATTCATTGGAAGGACTGATGCTGAAGCTGAAGCTTCAATACTTTGGCCACCTGATGCAAAGAGATGACTCATTGGAAAAGAATCTGATGCTAGGAAGGATTGAAGGCAGGAGGAATCAGAGAACAAGATGTTTGGATGGCATCACCAATTCAATGGACATGAGTTTGATCAATCTCTGGGAGATGGTGAAGGACAGGGAAGCCTGGCATGCTGCAGGTCATGGGATCTTAAAGACAAGATTGAGTAACTGAACAACAGCAAGAACAATTATATCTCAATATTGAAAAAAATCATATTTATATCATGCCATGCAAATAATTCAATTTCACATGGAACAAAAACATAAAAGTAGAAAACAAATGCTTTTGTTCTCATCAAAGGATTAAATTACCATAATAAAAATGATGGATAATATCAGGGGTTGGCAAAAATGTGAAGAAATTCAAACCCTCAAATCCTCATATGTGCTGGTGTAATAAAGTATTATGAAACATAAAATTGATGCAGCTGATTTAGAAAATGGTCTTAGCAGTCCCTCAGAATTTAAACATATATGTACCACATGATCAAGAAATTCCACTTCTGGGTATACATATACAAGTAAGTTGAAAATATACATCCACACAAATACTTGCACATGAACAGTCATAGAATTATTATATATAATAACCAAAAAAGTCACAATTATCTATCAGCTGATGAATGGGCAAATGCAAGTGGTATATCCTTAAAATGTAATATCAGTCATCCATAAAAAAGAATTGAAAACNTAACTCTTTTTCAAGATAATTTTAAATATTTCTTCATTTATTTGACCCAAAATACTTCTACCTTGGCAGTTTTCAGGGTTTGTAGGTATTATAAATCACATTGTATATTTGCATAGATGTACAAATGATTCCAGGTGCCTAAATGACAAATTACATGAGTCTCTAGCTGTTTCCTGAAGAGTCAAAGAGGGCAGAAGGGAAAGCTTAGGGGTTTAGTAGGAATTGAACAGCATAAGGCTTTTTACAACTATACATTGAGAACCATTGAAGATTTCTGAGTAAGAAGGAACATGTAAGATCAGGCGATGCAGTCCAGAGCCCTTTTATATAGTTTGTGTTAACTCAGAGCTTCTAAACCTTCTGGCAAGTGTGTACTTTCAGAGAGATGCTCCTGACCCAGGTCTCAGAGTGTTTGAAGTGAGCACTGTTCTCATTTGTGTGAACATCTTCTGTTCATCCAGTTTATTCTACTGTTGCCCAGACCACCTGAACATTCAGCTTTATGATCTTTTTTTTTTCCCAGTCGAAGATGTTGAGTTAAAACCATTTCACTTATGAGAAATGGCTCTTTCTGTGGAACATATCACTTAGTTGAATGAGGATATGGTTTCAAATTCACTTGTGAAATCTTTTATAAGGAATAACTCTGCTTTTGTGTCTCTCATTAAGCATGAATGATACTTAAATGGATCCATTTAGTGTTGGACTTAATAGAAAGTGAATAGTGTTGGGCTCGGTACAGTTATACATGGAGAATCATTGAAGATACTTGAGCAGGAAGGAAGATGTAAGATTCTTCAGGCAGTACTGTGTGGAATGGGTTAGAGACTAGAGAGAGCAGAGGGGGTGTCCAGGTAGGAGGCTCTCAGAGTAAGGTATGTCAGAGGTCCCTACACAGGACTGCAGGAGTGAGGACATGCAAATGCGAATATAACAACTGAGACAAGTTCAAAACAATCTTGTACCTCCTAGGAAGAAAATGAACAAAACATTAAATCACTTGCAAGGCTGCCAGAGGAGGATGTATGGTAGTTACACTCTCTTCAAGATAAAGTAAAAAGGCCCCTCTCACATTGGAACTTCATCACTAATGTTGCACCTTCAGTAACTTCAGCCTCCCCCAGTTTGTCCAGAAAACAGGAGCAGTGACAGTCTTACCTATCTTACTGTCCTTCCCTCCCCCACCATGGGAACACACCCACCCAAGATGATAAGGGGAAACAAAACGGAAAACAAAAAAGCCTTCGGACTCCCTGCCTCTGGTGATGACCTTTGCTCAGCGTTCTTCTTTGCCTTCCTGCCAGTCAGTAGAAAGCTCTTAATGAGCTGGTGATTTCTGTCCTCCCTGAAGTGGAAGGACTGTCTTTCCTAGGATTGGTGCATAGATGTTGAACTCCTTGAAAACAAAGGCTGCACATTCCCCTTGATTCTCAGCATCTGTCTGAGGCATTGTGTGCTTAATGTGTGTGTGTTAGTCGCTGAGTCGTGCCCGACTCTTTGCGACCCCATGGACTGTAGCCCACCAGGCTCTTCTGTCCGTGAAATTCTCCTGGCAAAAATACTGGAGTGAGTTGCCATTCCCTCCTCCAGTGGATCGTCGCGACCCAGGGATTGAACCCAGGTCTCCTGAACTGTGGACAGATTCTGTACAGTCTGAGCCTCCAGGGAAGCCAGTATGCTTGATAGTTTGTAAGAGACTTTCAGCTGTTTTAGTAACTGACTAAGGTCTACATGACTTAAGCACAACCTGAAAAGCTGCGTCTTTATTTACCTATAACAGAAAACTTCATGTATTCCCTTCATTGTGAAATAGATATTTTAGAAGACAGTATCCTCAAGGGTTTACAACTCACCTAAAACAAGCAGCCTTTCAAGTAGTTTCTGACCGAAACTTAAAAGAATTTTGAAAGAAATTTAAGAATGCTAGTATTTCTTATACCCTGGAAAAAAGTGGAATAAATAATTTGATTCAATTTGATCAGGATAAATAGACTGATTGGTGTAGAGAACTTGAATCCTTGTGAGCAGATGCACTTGAGCAAGTTTTCATTTGTTTATAATCAGTTTTTGTCAAGGGCACAATTTAAACTATTTAATAAGTAATATTTGAGTTNAATAGACTGATTGGTGTAGAGAACTTGAATCCTTGTGAGCAGATGCACTTGAGCAAGTTTTCATTTGTTTATAATCAGTTTTTGTCAAGGGCACAATTTAAACTATTTAATAAGTAATATTTGAGTTACCTGGTGATTTTTAGATTACTTTATTACTGCTTTTAAAATTTCCTATCACCCTGATTGAGCAGATCAGATAAACTCCTTTTTAACTGCTACTTTAAAAATTATATTTTATAGTTAAATTAATCTTTATAAGAAACTAAACCAGTTAGAAAATTTCTACAATAGTCCCTTCACAACTGAGGTGGTTATATTTCTGGACCACTTGGGGTTTAATAATAAAGAAGCATAAGATCTTAGTGGAAGAATAGGGTTAAAGGGACCAAGACTTGGGTAAACCTTATAAACCTTGCCCTCACTCTGCAATGAATGAGTTGGGGTCCAGAAGTGAAAGTGAAAGTGGCTCAGTTACGTCCGACTCTTTGCGAACTCATGGCTGCAGCCCATGGAATTCTCCAGCCCAGAATACTGGAGTAGGTAGCCTTTCCCTTCTCCAGGGGATCTTCCCAACCCAGGGATNTGGGGTCCAGAAGTGAAAGTGAAAGTGGCTCAGTTACGTCCGACTCTTTGCGAACTCATGGCTGCAGCCCATGGAATTCTCCAGCCCAGAATACTGGAGTAGGTAGCCTTTCCCTTCTCCAGGGGATCTTCCCAACCCAGGGATAGAACACAGGTCTCCTGCATTGCAGGCGGATTCTTTACCAACTGATCTACTATTTATAAATCCATTTGACCCCAAATGAAAACAGGCAAAACTTCTAGGCTCAGGATGCACAGCCACCTAAGGAGTATCATTTGGTCCCTCCAAGCTTTAAACTAGGTGTATCCCTTTCTTGCTGCTGCTGCTGCTAAGTCACTTCAGTAGTGTCTGACTCTTTGCGACCCCATGGACTGCAGTCTACCAGGCTCCTCTGTCCATGTGATTTTCCAGTACTGGAGTGGGGTGCCATCGCCTTCTCTGATCCCTTTCTTGCTAGTAAATGTTCACAGGCATACTGAAAATCTCCCATGGCAGTTTAACCTCGATGTTCTCTCTCTCTTTTTTTTTTTTTTCAGTTTTTATTTTTATTTTTATTTTATTTTATTTTTTTTAATTAATTTATTTTTTAATTTGACTTTACAATACTCTATTGGGTTTGCCAAGATTTTCCAGACTTCTTTGCTTTTGAAATACTGGGCATATTCAAGGAGGCATGNATTTTATTTTATTTTTTTTAATTAATTTATTTTTTAATTTGACTTTACAATACTCTATTGGGTTTGCCAAGATTTTCCAGACTTCTTTGCTTTTGAAATACTGGGCATATTCAAGGAGGCATGAACCTGTAGAACTATCCAAGGTTGTAACAGAGGTTTTATTATCACTACTTTGACCTCATATGACGTTTACTTTTTCAAATGCTTCGTGTTTTCATGAATTAGCCTTATGTTGAGAGGCATTCAGTTCTGATGACTGATAATGTTTATAGGCAACTATTTTGTCAATTACTTTTCCTGACTTATAACACAGTGGCAGAATTTTTGAAATGTTACATCAGTTGTCTTTTTTATTGATGTTTGGTTGATTTACAGTATTACATTAGTTTTATATATACAGCATAATTATTTAGTATTTTATAGAGTGTACGGCATTTAAAATTATTATAAAATAATGCCCATATTTCCTCATGCTGTACAAATATATCCTTGTAGCTTATTTACTTTATACATGGTAGTTTGTACCTCTTAATCCCCTGCCTCTATTTTGCCTCTCCTTCCTTTTGAATTGTCTTTTAAAATTCATTATCATTACTGTAATCAAATGATTCATCNTGCTGTACAAATATATCCTTGTAGCTTATTTACTTTATACATGGTAGTTTGTACCTCTTAATCCCCTGCCTCTATTTTGCCTCTCCTTCCTTTTGAATTGTCTTTTAAAATTCATTATCATTATTGTAATCAAATGATTCCTCCTGCATTCATATACACATCTCACTGCTTTCAATTTTGTATAAAATTATTTCACCTTTTATTTTTCTCATGATTCTTCATCTCTTGTTATCACTTTCAACACTCTAGGTATGACGGGTAATAATCTGTATAAAACATTTGAAACCTGTACGTAAATATGGAAGCAAGCAGCAGAATGTTGAGATAAGCCCATAGTAAAATCAGATGCCTTTGGTGACATCCAGCAGCCGTCTCTTAGTGGTGGGTGGTTGATCGGCTTTGATTCCAGAGTGCAGTTGTGTTTATATTTGTGCTTGCTCAAGAGTTGAAAGTTCTCAAGTAATTTTTAAGTGTTTGTAATTGCACTGCTGGTTTCCAGTCAATGGCCCTTCCTAGCTAGGAATTTCAGTAAGAAGTTTATAAATTAATTTTGTCTTCTTGTCAGTAATATGCACTTGAGATGTTTCTCTTATCCCCTTGCTTGTCCTTCAACTAAGTATTTCAGTTTGTATCTGAATTTATAACTTAAAGGACGCCAACTTCTTTCTCTAGGGCCTCTCTCCCTCTCCATCCCCTTTTTAACATTTATTTTTTATTGAAATAATGTTGGGTTATAACATTTCATGTCTCATTGTACATTTTATTTCTACTTCATATACACTATAGCATCTCTCCATCAAAAATCTTGTTTCCATCCTCTATTTTAGCTTCCTCCTCTTCACAGATAAGGGAGTGCTCCCCCAGTGCATTTTTAAAGCTTGAATTTACTCTTCCTGATGTTTCTTTACATTTACCAGGACATTGTAAAAGTAACATGCCAACAGCTTTACCAGCCTTTTCTTTTTTGATTCCTATAAGTTGCCTCAAATTACATTTCTGTATACTCAGATTTTGACTTAAGGGGACCTCCTGGATAAGGAGAAGTTAGTCTTTTTAGATTTAACATATTGTATCAAACTTTTTTAGTCATGCTATGATAATGTCAGAAGCTTAAAATAAATTTATTCTTAATTCCTGAATTTTACTTTTGATGAGAAATGCAAGTTACACACAGAGTGTAAGTATATAGGAAAGGGATAAAAGAAATGTATAGGAAAGGGATAAAAGAAAAATCACATGGCTATTGTTTGCTTATATTGTTTAAGGTAAATTTCTAAGGGATGGTTCTTTCTTTTATTGCCTTGTGTTTACATGCTTTGGATGTTCATAGTAATTTCAGTACATTAGTTAAAAAGCCCCAAAGAATTTAGAGCATGGGCTGTTCAAAGGCAGTCTTTATTCTACAGCAGTATTCATGCATTTGACCTTGGTCTAACAAAGAGATTTATCATTGGCCATTCCTTACCGTTCATTAGTATGTCTGAATTAGTATGCCTTGCTTGTTCCTGTAAACAGGCATTTTGGATCGCTTGAGGCTTATAAACCAGGTAAACAATTCTAAGGGTTTGGATGATAACTGAAGTGCTGATGTATGGCAGAATGCTGTCGCCACTAACGCAGAATAGACCAGCACATACATCATGCTCCGAGCTCTCTTCCTCTGGCCTTTTAGGTCTGTGTACTCACATCTGTGCTGGACGNAATGAGATGGCTGGATGGCATCACGGACTCAATGGACGTGAGTCTGAGTGAACTCTGGGAGTTGGTGATGGACAGGGAGGCCTGGCGTGCTGTGATTCACGGGGCCACAAAGAGTCAGACAAGACTGAGTGACTGGAAGAAGAAGCTGTCTATGTAACACACTGGGGCATAGAGAAATAGTAGAAAATGAAGTTCAAAGAGTTGTTTGGGCCCAAATAATGGAAGGCTTTAATTGACTTGCAAGGCAGCCAGAACATGACTTTCATATTGCTGTCAATGGGAAGCCACTGCTGGCATTTGAGGAGGAAAGGGGCTGATCACTTAACTAAGTTTTAAGAAGACTAATCAGGCTATAGACAGTTGAAAGGAGGATTTTTAGGGCTTCCAAATATGGAGCTAACTGCTACTTCCAATGGGGGATTATTAAGGGTGAATACTGAGGATGAAAAAAATCGATATACTATATACATAAGTATCTATATAATTTGGTTACTAAACAGTAGGGCATGATTCCCTTGACCTTGTACATTAAAAATTCTCTAGAAAATTATGTTTGTCATCACAATTCAGTGAGGTACCTATAATCCATCCCCAGAGCCTAGAAAGGGCTACAATAAATATTTATTGTTGAAGGAATGGATTAAGGGTAACATACTTTTAAGTTGAAAGAAAGGGAGAAATGTAAAAGGGCAGAATTTATTACTTTAAAATTTTAATTTTAATCTTTTAGATATTCAAGGAAGAAGGAACCATAGAATCTGGAATTGGGGATGTGACGACTATGAAGTAGAATACATCTCAGCTTTCACAGACTAATAGACTAGCTGATTATCTTTTGAGAGAAGTTTCTCATCTATCAAGCCTTTATGTTCTTTGTTTCAATTTGAGACCTTTTCCTCATCTATTCTAGTGGTGAATGCTTCTTAGCACTGTCAAGCTCATAAAAGTTTTCCACTTCACATTTGTTCATTAAGACAGGATCTAGACAGTACGAAATTAATCAATTCAAACATAATTGGTCAAATCATTTGATTTTAAAGTAAATGACTAACTGAAGGTATTACTTTTTTATTGCAACACTGAGAAAGTATTAGCTGGATAGCAATCCAACTTCTAGAAATTCAATCTCAATCACTATTGGTGGCAGAAAGAATTAAAGTCACTTGATTTTCTTCACTTTCACTGACCAAGATCTGAGACTTAAAAAACCTGTGTAACCTTGGAAGTATGAGCTAAAATACAAAGACTGGATTTGAATTGAGGTTAAAAACTTGGGGAAAAATGTTCAAGGAAACAGTTTGAGACAGATGATGAATATAAATATCTCAATTTAGAGAAAAAAGCAAAGTAACACTTTGATCTTATGAAAATTAAAAAAAAAACCTTTGAAAAATTTCAGGAAGCTAATAAAATATTCTCAACACACTTAAATATATTCAGTGGTATTTACTGTCTGGTTTCAAGATCAGTTCATCAAATAAAATATATTCTATACAATAAACTAACCATCATTTTGTGAGAATAACATACTTTAGGAACTAGTCACTTACGAAACAGGGTTCCTGGAATGGACAGTCACATTTCCTTTTATGGTTGCCACTGTAGATAAACACCTGGCTCTACTATCCAAAACATACTCATAGGTTTTTTAAACCAACTGGTCAACTTAACATACTTGGTAAAAATAGGTCAGTTTGAGAAGAAAATTTAAGAACTAGAATTTTCTCAGCCTTGCCTGCTATTAGAGTTACTAGGGGCTCTTTTTATTACTCCTGCATGTGGTCAAGTTGTCTGGATGTTTAAATCAGAATCTCTAGAGCTAGAGATACCAGAAAGGAAATTTTTTAAAAAGTACCTTATAAAATCTCGCTTCCTCTAAAATAAAATACTGAGGAATAAACCTGACCAAGAAGGTGAAATAAACCCACAAACCTATGGTCAATTCATCTTTGACAATGGAGGCAAGAATGTACAATGGAAAAAAAAAAGTCTGTTCAGCAAGGGGTGCTGGACATATGCATGTAAATCAATGAATTTAGAACACACCGTCTCACCATACACAAAAATAAACTCAAGATGGTTTAAAGACTTAAACATAAGACATTACATCACAAAACTCCTAGAATAGAGCATAGGCAAAAAACATTCTCTGACATAATGTGTACCAATATTTTCTAAGGTCAGCCTCCCAAGGCAATAGAGATAAAAACAAAGATAAACAAATTGGGCCTAATCAAGCTTATGAGCTTTTCGCACAGTAAAGGAAACCATAAACAAAATGAAAAGACAACCTACAAATGAGAGAATATATTTGAAAATCATGTGACTGACAAGGGCTTGATTTCCAAAATGTTCAAACAACATATACAACTCAACAACAAGAAAACAAACCAGTTTAAAAAAATGGGCAGAAGGCTTAAGTAGCCACTTCTCCAAAGACATACAGATGGCCAATCGGCATATGAAAAGATGCTCAACATCATTATTTATTAGAAAAGTGCAAATCAAAACCACAATGAGATATCACCTCACACTAGTCAGAATGGCCATCATTAAATACAGATAACAGATGGTGGAGAGAGCGTGGAGAAAAAGAAACCCTCCTATATTGTTAGTTGGAATTTATTGAATAAGTTGGTGAAGCCACTGTGTGAAACACTATGGAAGTTCCTCAGAAAACTAAAAATAGAAATATCAAATGATCCAACAATCCCAATCCTGGCCATACATCTATACAAAACCTTAAAAAAATACATGCACCCCTATATTCATAGCACCACTATTCACAATTGCCAAGACATGGAAAAAATCTGTATGTCCACTGACGAATGGATAAAGGAAATTATTTTATAAATATGCAATGGAATAGTACTAAGCCATAAAAAAGAATGAAATAATGCCATTTGCAGCAACATGGATTGACCTAGACATTAACACAGTAAGTGAGGTAAGTCAGAGAAAGACAAAAATATCCTATAATATCACTATATGTGAAATCTAAAATATATGAATGAAACTGTCTATTAAACAGAAACAGACTCACGGAGATATAGAACAGATGTGTGGTTGCTAAGTGGGATGGTGGCAGTAGTTGTAAGCTTTTATATCTAGAATGGATAAACAACAAGGTCCTACTATATACAGCACAGAGAACTATTTTCTATATCCTGTCCCCATAATGGAAAATGAAAAAGAACGTGTGTGTATACATACGTGCGTGCTGAGCTGCTTCAGTCGTGTCCAGCTCTTTGCGACCCTATGCACTATAGCCTGCCAGGCTTCTCCATCCATGGGATTCTCCAGGCAAGAATACTGGAATGGGTTGTCATTTCCTTCTCCAGGGTGTGTATATGTATTTGTGTGTGTGTTGTGTGTGTGTGTGTGTGTGTGTATAAACTGAATGACTTTGTCTAACAGCAGAAATTAACACAACATTGTAAACCAACTACACTTAATTAAAAAAAAAAAAGAATGTTTGTGGTTAAGTCTTGGTACTAATTCCAGTGTGTTAAAATGGTACTGATCTAAATCAAAATTGTAAAATGGGAAAGCCCTGATTAATGATTTGCCTCGTATACCTGTGATATTATATGAAAGCCAAACACAAAAATGTTATTTCAAATGAGGACAATAAAGATAATACTCTCCCACTTCAACTATTTAGCAATTCTAATGTTGGTGATTATTTGTGAGTTTAAGGGTCCTGTTATAATGACCAGATTTCAACATAAGTTTTCTTTTAGTATAATATGCCACCAATGAGAATATAGAGTATAAACTTTTTACTAGTTAGTACTTACCAAACAAGGTAGGAAGTAAATACTAGGAAAATCATGATAAGAAAACCACCACCTGAAACGCCATAAACCCAAATTTTCACTCGGCCATCTGTTTAAAATAAAAAATAACAGGCTTAGCATACAAAAGCTTTTATTTCTCATTTAACTAGTGTATTATTTATTTCTCATCCGAATTCTGAGATTTGCATAAGTCAGAAGCATATGTGAAAATACTCACATGTGACAGCTATCAAATGTCCAAAAAATAGGTGAAAATATTAAACATAGGTTATCAATTTTTTCACAATACCAAAGACCAGTGCCACTAATCAGTACTTCTTAAAATCTAATAACTGGTAGGATATTTTGAATTTATTTTCATTTATATATACTTCTAATACAAAAGTATTACAAAACATATTCACATGTAGAAGTATACATTATTTTGGATTTAATATCTGCAAGAGGTTAAAAAAAAAAAAAAAGAACCAAATAGTCTGATCTATTTTGTGATTTTAACTATATGACACACACCTTGACTGTATGTATGTTGTGTGTATGTATAAATTTGAGTTGTTTCTGGAAAACACATGGTTTTTGCTATGTTTTACATGAGCACACAGTTAACTAAACTTAGAATTGAACTGATAATAGCAATGCCTTAGCATCCCAAAAGAAATTATGTTCCTTTCTGAAAGATGTACACACATAGGTTCATTATACTGCATTGAATGTAATCAACTGTAGGTCCAAAAAATCACGTCAGAATCTTATTCTAAAGACCTTCAGAGTGATAAAAAAAATCTATTGTGAACATTTGTTTGAAAGAAAATCACTATTACTTTCAATTATATTGTGACTATCTATTACAGTTTTTGCTTACAAGACACTTTCAAGCCTCAGCCGGGTTTTAGAATGAGTTTTCAACGTAGTAACGACCCTTTTTATGGTCATAAAACTTTTAACAAAGCTTTGACTTTGATCTCTTTCAAACACTAATGATGTGATCCCCTATTCTGAATTTTTTACCTTGGCAATTAAAAAAAGTCTTCCCTGAGTGAGAAGGCGCCTTTCCTCTTATTACCCCTACACCTCATAGAGCTGAAGTATTGTAAGATCCAGTGCTTTTAAATCCCTATTGCAGAGGTATGTGATCTGGGTGACTTTTAAATCATGTTAAAGAAGAATTAATATAGCTGTTTATAAGAAGCTAATGCTGTATAGAACAGAGGGCTTAACTCAGTTCTCTGTAATGACCTGGATAGATGCGATGAGGAGGGAAGTCCAGGAAAGAGGGGATATGTGTGTGTATGTGATTGATTCATTTCATTGTACAGCAGAAACTAACGTAACACTGTAAAGCATTTATACTACAATTAAAAATAATTTTAAAAAAGGATCTGTAATGGAAAATTAGTTTTCCTGCCAATCTCTGAGCTCCCTACCCAGGTGCTACCACTGTTACCAATTTATGAACCATCTCATAGTTTTCTCTGCAAATATAAGCAACTGAATATATACACAACATACATGTACTTTAAAAAAAAGACACAATTGGTCCTTATCATTCACTTTGGTACTACTTTTCCACCTAACAATACATAATAAAAATATTTCCATGTTAGTTCATAAAGGCAGATCCATCTCATCCTTTTAATAACTCTAAGAGACATTACAAAGTTGCATCATATTTTTGTTTTTTTGTTATTCTGTTTGCAGACAGTTATTTTATTTCCATTCATTTGCTATATAATAAGCAATCATATAATGAATATCATTTACATATTTCTCTTAGTATATGTGTGTATATTTGTATGATTAATTCCTAGGAGGAAAATTTTAGGTCAAAATGTATGATAGGTTTTGCCTAATTGTCTTCCTGAGAGGTTGATCAAATTTTCAACCCCATTATGAGAACCTAATGAAAGTTATAAACTTTCTCCCAGACTGTATATTTTACATATGTGTTTACATACATACATAAATATACAATTGTATATATGAGTACACATATATGTATGTGTCTGTGTTTCTGCATATATGTGTGCACACATGTATAGTCACATACATGGTACTGATGCTTCAGTTAGATCTCCAAAGTTTAAGGACCTCATTTGTGGATTTGAAAACTCATTTTCTTGGAACCTCACCCTAATTCTCTCCCTGAAATAGGGTCTAGAAGCAGTGAGTGAGATTGGCTGCATTTCATAGCATGCTTCCCTCAACTTTAAGTCTGTTTCTCTAAATTAGCTAAACATCACAGAATGAATATGATTTTTAATATCTATGGCATGCCCAGACGTACTTGGGAAACAAAACTTAAGATATTGTGGTCATCCTTGTAAGCTAATCACAGAATGTCTTGTTTCTCCCACTAGATCTAGGGTCCTTTGTGCCTGGGCTCTAGTTTTGCTTCATTTAAGCATGTCATTGGGGCACTTTGGTATGACCAAGGCTTAGGATCTGGGCGAAAAGTTTCCAAGGTATATTTTGTCTGAGCTTCAAGTGTGTCTTCCCTCTCAAGGTTCTTTCCATCAGCCACACTATCTCCCTCAGTCATTCACAGCACTTTGTTTCCTGGAAGAGGTATGTACATTAGGCACAGAGAATTTTGCTTTCATATTTTTGTCCAGTTCTTAAAGAGGGAAGTAGAGGCCAGTACTGTGTAAGGATCTTATTGGCTTGCCTTTCATACCTTCCTGTTACTTACTGGTCTGTGACCTTGGTCAAATTAGTTTGCATTGCCAGTTTCAGAATCCTAATCTCTAAAGTGGGGATAACAACATCTCATTATGTTGGAAGAATGTAATGAGGTGAGTCATGCAATACAACCAGCATGGAATCATAGGGGACAGAGAATTACCTAATACTGTTCATTCTTATCCTTAATCTCCACTAAATTTTGAGTCCTGTAGGCCTGACACTGTGCTAATACTCATGAAAATCCTGCAGGACAGATGCCTAGATTGATTCATAGATGAGGAAACAGTTCCAGAGAGGTAAAGAAATTGCATGCAATCACAAAGGAAGTACCTCTGATCCTTGATACCCATAAGGTTTCTTGGCCTCTGAAATTGATGCTGTTTTACTACATCACTAGTATTTCTCAAACCAGATAGGGTACCTGGAATTTCCCTACATAACTCCATGTTCCTGAGAATCTATTCCTTTTCTTGTTTTTCAATTATATATAAACTTCACAGTTTTTATTATAAAGTCTTTGGCAAAGATAATTTATAATTCAAACATTTTCAAAGATTAATATTTTGGTCCCTAAACTCAGACTGGGGTTGGGGTTGACAGACTTATTCTCAACCACCCATGAGAACGTTTTACTCTACATGGCACTCAAATGTGAAAAACCTCGAACAAGACCATATTGCCTTTTCTATCCCTTCTTCCCTCCATGCTTTCCATCATGAGCAGTGGTCACAATATGAACCCTAATCCCCCAGGAGAAAATTTACATTTCTTACTCATAACTGATATGTACCTGGATCAAGGGGTTGGAGAGACCAACCTTTAAAAATATCATGTATTTTTGAATTCACAGGTCTGTTTTTCCCAGCAAGGTTTTTCACATCAGCTTTTTTATCCTCTGAGCCCGGTACCTTCATGCAGTAATCCAGGAGACCATTTGATCTCATGATCTCTGTATAGCCTTTCTCACAACCACAGACTCCACCCTACAGCATGAAAAATACATTTATGGTTACACAATGAGTTGTACAGATGAAAAAATAACACCTTAATTGTTGGAAGTGCTCAATAGTTGCATGATATGTCATGGCAGTTTAAGGTTTTTCAGCACAAGACTTGTCAAAGAGATGAAAATTCAATAAATAGTTCATCTTTCTGATTTCCAAAGTCAACACTTCAATAAATCATCAGTTCTTTCTAGTGGTTGATCATTCTTACACCTTCAAAACTGAAATCATAGTTTTTTGTCAATAGAGTATATGAACAACATCCTTTTCTTTCTTATAGAGGTGTGTAAAGATTTAATTAAAAATTTACTTTGGTTCTTCCCCCAGCTATTTCAGATTCCTGCCTGCTCAAGCCAATCTGTCCTTAACATTGAGAAGCAAAGCAACAGAAATTATGTGCATATCTTCTCTGAGTTTTGAGCTCTTTGAGGTCTCTTTCTGCCTCTATTATCTTCTATCATTGATCACGAACTAGACTGAAATGGCTCTCCACTCATGGGCTTAGTTCTGTACTCAGAGAAGACAGTCCAAGGCTGTGAAGGGTGGTGGGGGGAAACTTCACCAAAGGCACATGTCCATGAGAGGGAGGAAAGACAGAGAGATAGATACCTTGAAGTAACCTGAGAGTCACACCACATCATCACATTCCTAGTTGGCATCATGACAATGGGTCTTTCATATTTGTCTGTGGATTCCTAGTAATTTTCATGCACAATAAGCCTTTCAAAGAAACTAATAATGACACAGTGTAATGGACAAAGATTTTCTATCTGTCTCTGGAAGTGAAACTGAAATAACTGCTCTTCCTTCCTCCAAGAAACATAAAGACAATAGAGGAGAATAGAAAATAAGCATGAGATTATGAATCTCTATGACTTTGCTGTTAGGATTCCTTACATAAAATTATGTCTGCTATTTTTTCAACATACCTTAGCCTTAAATGGTAATTCATATCAATCTTTATGCATCAGCCATATTTACTTACTGGCTCCAAATAGGGGAAGGAGTACATCAAGGCTGTATATTGTCACCTGCTTATTTAACTTATATGCAGAGTACATCATGAGAAACTCTGGGCTAGATGAAGCACAAGCTGGAATCAAGATTGCTGGGCAAAATATTAATAACCTCAGATATGTGGATGACACCACTCTTATGGCAGAAAGTGAAGAAGAACTAAAGAGCCTCTTGATGAAGGTGAAAGAGGAGAGTGAAAAAGCTGGCTTAAAACTCAATACTCAGAAAACTAAGATCATGGCATCTCGTCCCATCACTTCATGGCGAAAAGATGGGGAAACAGAGGAAAGTGATGGACTTTATTTTGGGGGGCTTCAAAATCACTGCAGATGGTGACTGTGGGCATGATATTAAAAGATGCTTACTCCTTGGAAGAAAAGCTATGACCAACCTAGACAGCATATTAAAAAGCAGAGATATGACTTTGCCAACAAAGGTCCATCTAGTCAAAGCTATGGTTCTTCCAGTAGTCATGTATGGATATGAGAGCTGGACCATAAAGAAAGCTGAGCACCGAATAATTGATACTTTGATCTGTGGTGCTGGAGAAGATTCTTGAGAGTCCCTTGGACTGCAGGGAGATCCAACCAGTCCATCCTAAAGGAAATCAGTTCTGAATATTCATTGGAACGACTGATGCTGAAGCTGAAACTCTAATACTTTGGCCATCTGATGTGAAGAACTGACTCATTTGAAAAGACCCTGATACTGGGAAAGATTGAAGACAGGAGAAGAAGGGGACAACAGAGGATGAAATGGTTGGATGGCATCACCAACTCAATGGACATGAGTTTGAGTAAACTCCGGGAGTTGGTAATGGACAGGGAGGCCTCGTGTGCTATAGTCCATGGGGTCGCAGAGTCGGACACAAAACTGAGTGACTGAACTGAACTGAACTATTTACTTAGGTTATCAGTTGTTGACTTAACACATGATTTTGAGGAGCAACAGATACTAAAACTATAAATTAGAAGTTAAAAAAAAAACATGGTAAATGTTAAAGTTTAGGTAGAGATTGTATAATGACAGTTATCATTTTAAATATTTCCAGTGGTTTTAATTAAAGACATTACTCAATGATCAATGGGGAGAAACTAATGAAGAAAATTGATACAAGCTCAAAGATGAAAGCCATCTTTTCAAGATGTGTCTCTATTTAGTTTGAGTGAAAAGCTGTAACCAGGTGTATAGGCCAAAGGCTCCAGGGAAAAGGTATTTTATGTTTATTACAGAGGGTATCCAGAGAGTTGGTGGGAAGCCACAACTTCTATTTCACAAACATCATCAGCCCATGAAGTCGTTGCTGATCTCTTTTCCTTCTTTTTTCCACTGGAAACTTAATCCCTCGCTTTCCTGTGTCAAAGAATTAACCTATTTCTACTTGAAGTAGAAGGTCATGAAATAGAATGGAGCATTTGAATCATTTTAACCAAATCATTTTTGGAAAGAACACACTATAAGAAGAAACCTTTCTTTGAGAGACAGGGCACACCTTTCTTCTGTACATACTGTACACTGTGAGTACCACTGATTAGAATACATGGTGCATTTTGCATTAAATCCTGAGCAGTAATGGGTGAGAATTAAAGAAGGAAAAGGAGAAAAATTTCTGCTTTAAAAAATGTATATATATGTTGCTGCTAAGTCACTTCAGTTGTGTCTGACTCTGTGTGACCCCATAGACGGCAGCCAACCAGGCTCCCCCGTCCCTGGGATTCTCCAGGCAAGAACACTGGAGTGGGTTGCCATTTCCTTCTCCAATGCAAGAAAGTGAAAAGTGAAAGGGAAGTTACTCAGTTGTGTCCGACTCCTCGTGACCCCATGGACCGCAGCCTACCAGGCTCCCCTGTCCATGGGATTTTCCAGGCAAGAGTACTGGAGTGGGGTGCCATCGCCTTCTCCATATATGTACACACACATAATTTTTACCCATAACCATACTATCAACTTATTTAAAATCAACTAAAATTTATATACACTAATCACGATGTAATCAAATTTAGTACCTAATGTTTAGCAAACATGAACATATCCTTTTAAAGATTTTGCAAAATAGTTTAGGTATATGAAATGGAGGAAATAAAATCAACTGAGAACACATTGATAATCAGAGGAGAAATAGAGCTAACAGAGATTAGATATCTGAAAGAGAGGTTAGCTATAGATTTAGAGTAAAAAAGACTGCTTTCTTGAACACATGGTCATGCAAAGAAATTCTTAATAGCTGCTATTACTTCTGCAAATGCCTCTAGGTGGTATTGTGGGCCCATGGAATTGCTGCTTGGGCTACAGGAGACTGGAAAACATCAGACAACATACATATAACACAATCAAATTACCTGTCCAAGCCTCTAGGACCTGACTCACCTGTGTGCAGTAGGAGAAAGGTTTTCTGCAAGCTGGGTTACACTGCTGAATAGCAGCAGGGCGTGCCTGAAGGGAGCAGCCTCCTACAAAGGAAATCCCACCATCATTTACAGATTTTTCTAGGATAAATATTCACTTCTTTTCCTCTCTGGCACTGGCTACCTTGTAACAGTATTATTTAAAAAAAAATCTGTTTGCTGACAGTGTGGCTCAGTTATATTTTGCTGATTATTCTAGGAAGGGCTGTTTGAGATGGGAGGCTCTGCTAACAGTTGTTTACAGTTGAGATTTTATACCTGCGTGTTGGCCAGGTGATTCTATCATATGGCTTCACTTGAGGGCAAAGCCTGTGAGTGTCAGGATCAGTAAAAGAATTGATGAAATCTCAATTGAAGTTCAGTAGCAGAAAATATATACACTCAAAGATCTGTCTACATAGTTTTTTCCCAGCTCCCAAACTAGGCACTAGATCAATTCCCAACAACCAAACACTAAAAGAATGCCACTACGCCATTCATGAGACAAAATATTAAACATCTTGGTAACATTTTAAACATATTTCAGCCAGAATATACACACATATATGCACACATGCAGAGTCACATAAAGATTGCCACACATATTTTAAGAGCAAATGTATACACTCCAGCAGGGATAATCATACATCTGACACTAGTACTTACAGGTCCTTATTAAAATAGCTTTGAGTAACTAGATGGAGTAATATCTCTGTAATCTAAAAATCATTTATATATTAGTTATGCCTTCCTGGATTCAAGGTACCAGCAAAGAAGTTGACATATTATTCAAGGGCACCATTGAAGCTACATTTATATACCACTGGTTGCATTTATAGGTTCTAGTCTCTGCATTATTATAATTGTCAACCAATTATATAGTATATAACCATAACATAACCAACTATGATTTTATAACTAGAGAAAGTTTTGTGCTTAAGGCTGCGTAGGGAATGTTGCATCTACATTTTTCTGAAGAATGAAACAGCTAAAATCTGTTACTTGAAAAATAATTTCCACAAGAAAAAAACCAAAACAACAGGATCCAGAATGAGCAGGTAGGTGTGAAATTGATCATGTGTTAGTGGCAGTAACCACACAGCCTTGTTGCTGCCAACAGAGTCTGGAGGTGGAGTTTTTTCCTCCTTGAACCAGGGGTCTCCACCATGCAGTGTGTATACTCCATGGGGAGAAGATCACCTGGGAGCCAGGAAAAGCATGTTAGAATTTGTATATTTTAGCCAACATTTTAAATTTTAACAATGAAATTAAGCTGTGATAATATTTAGCAGGTGACACTGGTAACCTGAACTCATTCATCAGGTGGCCCTAGGATGAACACCAGGCACGAGGTACTCCGCTCACAGACTCTGATAGTGGAACCCTCACCGGTTGGCTAACTCCCGGCATACTGCAGCAAGTGATGCTTTCTGTGTTCCTGGTTAGGCAGATTTACAGTATATTTAGCTTCAATAATAACTTACACAATGGGCAGGTCACTTAAAATAAATGGTTGTATGGAAAAACTATGGGTTAAAGGGACAACCAATAATGAAAAAAAACAAACTAGAAAAAGGTGAAGCAGACAACCTTTCTTTTCCGATAGAAAAATCGAGATTCTTCTATTCTGACAAGCTCTTAGTCACCCATAGCACTAAGTAAAAAGAATGACAATTTGATTTTCCTTCATAATAAGGCATTGAAACAAACCCCTTTAAAATGATTGAGAAGACCATTTGTAGAATTTAATTGCACTCACTGTCATGAATGAGGAACTCTTCCTTCAATATATAGTCAGATATTAAATAATAATCAAGGCTACCACATTGTTAAAAAATGAAGCTTTCAGTACATGAATATAAGCATCTATAATTTACAGGAAAACATTTTTAATCATTAATATATTTTAGCTTTTATTATATCTTTATCAACTCTTTTAATTTCAATTTCTGTATATGTTTCATAACATGAAACTTTAGCACGGTAGTGTGGGATTTTAGGATATTTTGAGGTCTGTTCTCAAATACCCTTTACTGAAAAGGTACATCTTTTAAAATTTTAGAGATCACTGTTTTAAACCAACATCTGTGTCTTTCCGTTTTTGTCTTAGATCACGATATTCAAGTAAATTTTATTATGTATCAACAGATGCTGAAGCTGAAACTCCAATATTTTGGCCTCCTGATGTGAAGAACTGACTCCTTGAAAAAGACCCTGAGGCTGGGAAAGATTGAAGGTGGGAGGAGAAGGAGAGAGCAGAGGATGAGATAGTTGGATGGCATCACTGACTCAGTGGACATGAGTTTGAGTAAACTCTGGGAGTTGGTGATGGACAGGGAAGCCTGGAGTGCTGCAGTCCATGGGGTCACAAAGAGTCGGACACAACTGAGTGACTGAACTGAACTGAACTACTTCTTTAAGTTGTCTGATGTACTGTGTGTGTGTATGCTCAGTCAGTCATATCTAACTCTGTGACTCCACGGACTGTAGCCCACTAGGCTCCTCCGTCCATGGAATTCTCCAGGCAAGAATACTGAAATAGCTTGCTATTTCCTTATCTAGGGGATCTTCCCGACTCAGGGATTGAACCCCTGTCTCCTACGGCTCCTGCACTGGCAGAATTCTTTACAATTGTGCCACCTGGGTAGCCCATCTGATATATTATGGGACTTCATACAGAACTGTTTGCTTTCCAAGATGCAAAGATCTAATGGCAACTTGCCATGAAGCTCATCTAAGTCCACTCCCCAGTCTTCCCTTGCTTATAATTTTTAAGCTAATTCTTCTCACCAACAGCAACACTCAGAGATCTTTCCGAAGTGCCCACATGAATCTTAGGCAGGAATACCTGTGACGTTAATGCCATCTGAACGTTGGCACCACACAGTTCGTTCATTATTGTTCCAAAGACTTGCTTTCCATGTGTAGTGATAACATTTACCTCCTGCAAGTAAATACGATAACAGCGGTTCTATTATGCCTCAATCAAAGCAGAATAAGCATTGATCAATCAAGGCTGAGAGTTGAAAAGTGCTCTTGGTACCTGTACAAGGGCGTGTTTCTAGAACCTGCTGGGGGCAGCTGTCTTGGTTCTCAAAAGACTGAATTATAAATGTCCTTGACCTAGATTGGCGACCCAGAGTCTCGAAGCTTCTTCCATCAATGCAGGTCAGCTCACATGTGCTCCACTCTGACCATTCTGTCAAATGGCAGTCTCCTGGAGGATCATGCAGCACAGAGCAGAGGAAACAGTGTGAAAACTGGCCCCTGAGCCCACTTACACACACAGGCTTCACACAGTGGGATATGTGTGGTGCCACAGTGACCAGGTGCATTCCAGAAACTACAAATTCTATGCTGACAAATTTTCTAATTAGAAAGCACTGGGTGTGAGGAAGTAATTTATGGTTTAATCTAGTTGAATGAAAAGCACCAAGAACTATACTGCCATTATTTTGCCTCAAATCATGGAAGTTTCATCTAGAGAACACTAGTGTCTACTAGTGACAATAAAATTTTTAAAAGGAAGTATAAAGATTACAGCAACTCAGTTTTTAAAGAACATAATAACATCATAAAATGGATGTTCATAGAAATTATATAAAGAAGTAAAGTAGCTTTAAACTTAAAGAATGTTTCATTTAACAATCCAAACATGCAAAAAAAATTTTATACATATATATACGTCAATATATATGAATGTGTATATACATACGTGTATGTATATACACATATATGTTTCATGCCATATTATAAGACTACATAAGGATATATTTAGCCACCTTAAGCTCCTGCCATACAAGGTTGAGTTGTGTTATTAGGATTAAAATAAACTCATAAATCTTTTGTAACTAATAACCTTTACAATTACATAGAACTTGCTTGTTTAACAGAGTGCTTTCATGAACTTTTAGCTTTACTTGTCGTCACCATGTCATCAACCAGGGTTCATTACTCATGGATTCAGTCGATGTTTTTTGAATGCTGGCAATGTGCTTGGTGTGGTCAGGTATTATTATTAACACATTTTCTAGATGGAACAATCACGGCTCAAAGTGACAGGAATGTATGTCCCATGCAAAATGCCAGTGTCGTGATAGTGACAAGATTCTAACTTAGCTCTTACATTTCCAAGTCCAGTGCTTCCCCCCAGACTCGCCCCGCCAGCCTACTTTTCTTCTATAGAAGCTGTTAGGTATATTCCAAAGTGATAACCAATGACACATGGATTAAAGTTAGTTACAAACTTCAACTTGGATGAGAGAGAACTCCAAAAAACAGGAAAATAAATAAAAAGGTCACCATGGAAGGTACTCCCAATCATTTAAAATTGCCTACCTGGGCAAGGCACTGAACAAGGCTGTTTCAAGATGCTGTCTTGAAAGGGCATCTCTCTACACAGTGCATCGTCTACATGTATAGTCCAGGGAGATATTGAACCGTTGTGGACCACACAGGAGAGGCTGCGGGTCTGGACTCCTTCCCCACAGTCTCCACCCTGTCAGAGGAAAGGATGCTGTCAGCATTACCCAAATCAGGAACATCTCAAAGTTTTAGCTCCCATCACCTCTCGGGCAAAGGAAACCAAAAAACAAAACAAACACAGTTGCATATTTCTTTAGCTTCCTCCTTTTGAGAGTTATCTTTCAGTTGTTGACAATAAGGCATCCCTGAGCAATTCTTTTAGAGTTGACAGAGCAACTAAAGCAGAAATGCAAATTTATGCCTTGAAATTTATGCACTCAGAATATGACGATTCATTCTGGAACTCAGCCAGGATTGACTGAAAAAGAAAAACAATACTTAATTTGTCTAGGTGTACGTGATAAAGTGGCCTAATCTATAATCACTCCCCAAAAGAGCATGTACAACCACAGGGTGTACATTTCTCTTTTGCTTTGCTTGTGTTTCTTTTGTAGGGAATTCAGTACTTTCTCATGTGGATTAGATTGGGGTTTCTAGTAAAACGCTGATTTTCTCATAATGTCTTCTGTGTTGAATATTATTCTTTGAAGACATTTTATACAAATCCTACCTAGATTTTTCTGGCCAATTAGAAAAAAAAGTGTGCAGTGTCTCACAGAAACAGAAGCTTTGTGGTGATCTAGCTCAACCATCTGCCTGATGAAAGATTTCCTACTCTAACATTTTTAGCAGATACTCACAAGGTGAGTATTATCTCCTCAGTTTTAGTCAGGTGCTCATATTTCAAAAAGAAGTCCATTCGTTATTTGGATAACTGTAAAGGGTAGTTTGTTTTTTTGTTTTTTGTTTTTTGGCATAAGTGCTTTAGAAAACAGAGCACAGAACCCAAGGCGAAGCTTCTATACTAAGGAGGTGAAATCCCAGGGCTGCAAGAGTGAGGCTGAGAGCCATCACAGGTACAGAGGAAAAGCAAATATAAGGTAGTGTGTTGTCAACTGGCCTCAACTTCACAGTAAACACAGCTAGTTTCTTGGTCAATCACAACATTGTTTAGACAGGCCACATGAATCATCCAAGATGTGGTGGCAGGAAAGAGGGAGAGGCATTTTTATGCCAGCTTCTCCATGGATCCAGTTCTCATTGATCAACTTTCATCCCAGGGAGTATTAACTCCCCTGTACTTCCAAGATGTATTACTCAGCTCCCACTATGCCAGGAAACAGATGGAAGACCAAGAGTTTTTATGATTACTTCTGGTATAGATGGAGAGAAAGAACATTTGCATGGACTCTGTTTTTGCACACAAGGATGCTACATGCTACAACCCATTATTAGGAGATAACTGGACAACTGGGCTCTGCATTGGGAAACTGAGTTTCAGCTCCTCCTTATTCCTCCCTCCCACCACAGCACTCAGAAACTACATTGCTAGGACTTGGAGCTTCTGTGGCTCTGGCAGCAGCAGGATGGAAGAGGGACATGGTGGGCAGCTAAAGCAGTCCTGACAGGGCTCCTGGGTGTGGGGCAGGTGACTCAGAGGCTGATGGGCCTGCTGAGCACCAGCCAGGTCAAGGCACAGTGGCAGCAGCTGCTAAGTATCAAGGGCAGGTTGTGGATGGGCTGCCGGATGTGCAGGATGGTAGAGGCTGCTGAGAAAAATTCTTTCAGATTCAAAGTTATACTGGCAAAAAAAAGAAAGGTACAACTTGGCGGAGGTCTAAGTTACAGCAGCTTAGAGACTGAATCATCTGAGCAGACACACAAACTGGGACCATCACACCCTTTTCCATAGATGTTTTAACAAGAATTGTGCTTTGCTTATCTAAGATGGCAATCCCCACACTTGCTATCTCAATATCTCATAAATAACCGTTCTAACCATTGTGAAATGGTTAAAAAAATGTGCCCTAGTTTTGGACCCAAGTGCACTTTTTTTTTGAGAAATGGAGGTTCAAAATCAATTCACAATATATTCCTCCAAACCAAATGTTCTAGTAAATATTTATACCCCAAAGCTGAAAATAACTAGTATAAGTTAAATTTGGGTTTGGGGGAGGTTCTTTCTGTAACTTTTGTCCATTGCATGGCCAAATTGCCCAAGGTATATGTTTCACTGTAGAGTGTCAGAGTTCATGAACTTGGAGTCTGAAGATGTCTGAAGCATGTCTGAAGTTTGAAGTTAGTGCTGTCTAGAACCTCAGGTAACTGGAGATGCAATTGATTAGAGCTTTGTTTGACATTCCAGGAGATGGAGTGTGCAGAAAGGAAGGGAAACTAGTCAACATCAGGGAGCACTTTCAAAGCTAAGACAAACAATAATGTTTCTAGTATGTATCGATGTTCCACTTTAATCTCTTATACCTTTGACAACAACAGCTACAGTATGAGGAGAAATCAGCAGCAAAATGATAATTTCATTCATAAAGCAAGCATTCATCCAGTCTCACTCATGAGACTTTACACACCAGGACTTGAAAACAGAGACAGGCTTCTTAGAACAAGATGGTCAACAGTCAGGATTCTGTCACTGTCTCTGCTGTCCAGATCATTAACGGACTTCCTGTCTACTCTGCATCAGCATCACCAGATGTGGATCAGCAGGTGGTGCTAATGCTCATAATCAGACCTATAATAACAACCTCAATTTATTGAGCTCTAAATTTATGTCAGGTACTATGCTCAGCACTACATATGACTTGTCTAATCATTAGCAAAACCCCCAGCAAAACACGTACTACTTCTCCTCCTGTGACATTCATAAGTAAACAGTTTGGAGAGTTTGAAAACCTGGCAAAAAGTGCAGAGTGAGGAACTGGAAAAAATCTTGACCAAAATTAGGCCTGCAAAGATGCTGTTAATAGGGGGAAGCATGTGAGTTTGGGAAATTAAGGGGCATATGGGAACTCTCTGCTCAGTTTTTTGGTATACTTAAAACTACTTTTAAAAAAATATAGTCTAGAGACTTCCCTGATAGCCCAGGGGTTAAAACACCACTTTTCAATGCAGGGGGCACAAGTTCAATCCCTGGTCAGGGAACTAAGGTCCCATATGCTGCAGGGTGCAGTCAATAATTAAACAAAAACAATTAAAAACACTCAAGTATCTTTAAATAAATAAAAATAAAAGTCTACTGATACATATTTAAATAATAAATACAAAATATGTATGTGAGTCTATAAATATATATAAATGTAAAATGGTGAATCTAGTGAAGAGTAGGCAATGGCACCCCACTCCAGTACTTTTGCCTGGAGAATCCCATGGACTGAGGAGCCTGGTGGTCTGCCGTCTATGGGGTTGCACAGAGTCGGACACGACTGAGCAACTTCACTTTCACTTTTCACTTTCATGCATTGGAGAAGGAAATGGCAGCCCACTCCAGTGTTCCTGCCTGAAGAATCCCAGGGACGGGGGAGCCTGGTGGGCTGCCATCTGTGGGGTCTCAAAGAGTCAGACACGAATGTCGTGAGAGTAGAGGGTGTCACTTCATGTTATTTCACTTTTCAAAATGAGAAGTTCTGAGAAATGCTAAGGAATAGGTGAAGAAGTCTACAAAATAATATTTAAGAACATATAAAATAAAATCTAAAAAGATTAGACCTGAGAGACTCCAGAGTCTGAGCTCTGAAATAGATTTTGCAACATATGTGTGGATATGTGTTACCAGCTGAGAAACTTGGAAGGAGTTAGGAAACCCTGAAAAAAAATGAAGCCTGAGGATAAACACTTTCGTTTGCAAGTCTCTTTCCACAGACGATGGTGACAGAATTGGCATATCCACCATGCCCTGGGCAAGTTCCTCTGTTTGGGGTTTGATTCACTTGATGGCAATCAGCCACTTCAAGATCACAACCACCACCTCCAGTGAATAAGTCTGCAACCCACATTGGGCAGGTCAGGATATTACGGAACAAGGAGAAGCAGAAGGACAGCTGTGAGAGAGGTGCACTTGCTTTGTATGTGGAGGTTCATGTGTATTTTGGTAATTCCCCAAACTCAGTTTACATAGATGAGTAAGAAAAGGGGACTCATTGAAAATGTCTTGTGTTATATATCTCACAGAGCATTCAAAATCAGGCTTCAGGAAGAACAGGGATGCAGTTCAAACTCAGCAAAAATTCAAATATCAAGATTCTCTTTCTCTTTTGCCTCCGAGTTACTGACTTTATCTATTATATAAGGTGGGAATATGTGACAGCAAAGAATTTTTGAATATAATATCCTTGAACAGCTTCAATTACATTCCAAATTCTTGGGGAAGAATGCTGTTGGTCTCCTGCAGGTAAGGTGCCCACACAGGAATAATTAATACAGACATGTTTTCTGAGAGCTTTGCCTGGATTGAGGCTAACTCCAGTTTCCCCCTGACTGGAAATGTCAGTGAATGGAATGACCTCATCTAGAAATCTAGGCACCTTTGAAATCTCTGGATACACCTGTTCTCATGGTCTCCAGGGCCCCTGTGTCTGGGTATCTCCTGAGAGGCCACAACCCCTTCTCCCCACCTCCACAATAATGGCTATAGACAATGTTCACAACCCACCCCTCCAGCCCCTGTGGTTCCGGCTAAAGCTCAGTATGTGACAGCAAAACCTCAAACATTACATTTGACATTTCCCCTGCACGTTCCTAGGAGACAAACTGGCAGATTGTCTATTAAACAAAACAAAACAAAACAAAACAAAACTCTTGATACCCAGGAAGATGAAAAGTATTGGGTTGGTCAAAAAGTTCACCTGGGATTTTCTGTAACACCTTATGGAAAAACCCAAATGAACTTTTTGTCCGTTTAAATACAAAAAAACAAGTGAGGTATAGTAGCAGCTGTATGGCTGGTGAGACACAGAGTATGGAGTTTGTCCCCCATCCTTCCCTTCTTCTTCCTGTCTTTTCTCTTCCTTCTCCTGCAATGAGTTCCTAAATTCTTTGAATTTGTTTTCTCTATTCTCTCAACAATTGTTAGGAGATATCTTCCTTCCCTTTCTTATTTGTGATACTAAGCAATACTGAAAAGCTGTTGAAGGTTTAGGAAAGAGAGTTTTGGACTAAGTACACAAAGTATTCATATTTAAAGCCATTAGGTTACTATTGAATTAATTGGCATGGTACCTTATTTTCTGTAAAAAGGAGACTGAACAAATATACCACACATTTTTATTCCTCTGAGACTTATTAAAATACATGAGCATTTAACTTCTGCCAGATAATGATGCTGTACAACAATGTCATCCTGACAGGAACACTATGAAAATACTCTGCAGATATCTTAATGCATAATCAAAATTATTGTTACCTAATTGAATCTGCCTTGGAATACGAACTGAAGGATAAATGAGTAAAACAAGAAAAAAGAGAAAAAGCAATGTGCTTTTTTCTTACACAAGAAACCAGAGAGAAAATGCCACAGAGCATCATTGCTGACCCAGCAAACGCTCTGGGTATGTGATACATTATGATGTTACTAGGCATTTATATTTCAGGTCAATAAAAAGCAATCATTGAGGAAAATGTAGTAACCTTGGTTTGTGTAATAATGTTAAAATATATCTTTCATACACTTTTGGTTTTCTGCCCACATGCAAGATTTTGTCTAAGCCTAAAAGTGCTTTTTAAAGAAATACAGTCTATGACAAGTTGTGCATTTCTATAGGATCAGGGTTTTACCTAATTGCATAACGTTTTGATATTTCCAACAAACCAAGAAGATAGAGAATTCTTTAAGATACTACAAAGATTGAAAGTCCCCTGATCCAACTTATGACAAAGTTGATAACGATGAACATTTATTTTCCTAGCAATATCACTCTGTATGAAGTTAAGTCATTTGGTTCTTTTTTCCATGCTATCTATGGTGTAAAAATACACTGCGCCAGGCCCCTGGTGCTGTGAAGTTTGTTCTATCACCTTGTAGGTTTCAACAGATAAGTACTTTGGACAGACTGAGAAACATTTCTTTAAGTGCCATAATATGACTTACCTCCAATTTACAAGCAGACCAGTTGCTGAGGACCCAGCTGTAGCAGGGGGTCATTGGGCAGGTTTTGTGCTGGGTAAGCTCTGTGGGACATGGCCGGCCTTCTCCTTGGGTTGGCATAAGGATAAATCGAGTCCGGCTCCTTTGACCTAAAATGAGAAGGACAATGTCAACTTTTCCATTAGAGTTTGGCTAAAAAAGGAATTAAAGAACAGAATGTTGCCATATATACAAACGTCTTCACTAAAACACGCTGAACTTTGTCATGTCCAGGTTTCAGTTATTTTGCTATTTTAATTTAGGTTTCCATGGAGATACAGGTTATCCAAGGTCTGCATATGCTTGTGGATCTGAAACTCTGTCTTCTGCTTCAGCCATCCTATATCCAAACTTTGTACTGTTGCCAAACAGACTGACCCCGGAAACACTGGTGGAATGTTAATTCATTTAATAAATATTTCTTTATTATGCTCTAGAATAACCAAAGCATCCTGCCGTGTGCTAAGGGGTGCAGTGATAAAACAGCCCTATGTACCTCCTGCCTCACAAACCTTACATTCTAGGCTAGGATCACCAACATTAAGCAAAAGTGAAAGTGAAGTCGCTCAGTCATGTCCAACTCTTTGTGACCCGTGGACTGTAGCCCACCAAGCTCCTCCGTCCATGGGATTCTCCACGCAAGAATACTGGAGTGGGTTGCCATTTCCTCATTAAGCAGAAAGAGAACAGTATTTCCTATGTTAGGTTCTAAATCATCAAGTGAGCTAGAAAATTGCACATAATCCAAATTACCCTAGAAAATTCCCTAGGAAGATGCCAAGATTACCCTAGAAAATTCCCTAGTGTGGTTCAAATAGTGTCACTCCATTAATTCAACATGATCCGTTTTCCTAGAGTTTAGGGCCAATTTCTCTTTTTCACTAAATATCAGATAAAGTCGTTAACTTGTGTGAAGAAGCCATGATGGTTGAAAAACATTTTTTTTTTTTTTTTCAAATACTGGTATTCCATTTCCTAATGAGAGGAAATCGGTTAATAAGAATGGTTCAGGAAAGAGCAGGACTCTCATGTCATCCTATACCCACTGCTGGGCATCAGGTCATAAACTCACTAATAGGAATAATGGATGGAATTTAAATGTTTCATGCTCCTGCTCTCTCTCCCACTCACTCTTGTCTTTACTCATTTGCTCCTGATGAACTATGGTATGCACATAGTTTCCTTATTATCTGTGAATCCAATGCCCTTCCTCTGTTGTTATAAAATTAATCATGTGATTGTATTTGTATAAATGTGAAAGGGAAAACAAGGTTTTCCAAGAGCATGTTATGGGGATGCCACCCAGTCTGTGAAAGAATCAGAGAATATTTCCTTGAGCAGTTGAGCTTTAAACAGAAATCTGAAGGAGTAAGTCAGACATGATGTACAGAGAGTGGCCCACTGACCTGCAGAAGAAAGAGCAAGTGAATAGGTCATGAGATACAAAGGAGGAGGACAGGTTTGAGGACCTAACAGAAGGCCAGTGTGGCTGGACAGAGAGCAAGGAACAGAACAGACTGAGGGAATACTGTTAAAGCTATTAAAAGTGAGAATCAAAGATTATACATTTATATTTTAAGAGAAATGGGAAGATAGCAATGACTTCACTTCTGCATAGAATTTACTTGAAAACCTTAGGTAAGCATAATTCTCAGATGTCCTCAAGTTCAGGGAGAAGTAAGGGGAAATAACACAGTCAGTGGACTACCTCTTAGGGGTCACCAGAATATTATCATAGATATGGTGGAAAACTAATTCTCTTTAAGACCCTTGAAGAAAACTAGGGCATTCTCATCACTGGATTCTAAATTCCTTGAGGCCTGAGATTCTGTCCCTAACTTGAGACTCCCTATATATTAAGCACTAATTGAATATTTGTTTAATTCATATTTTTGTAAATTGTCTCTGTGATATTATCTGGTGTGCTAACGTGTGATGCTATTGCTAATCAATTTTCTAAACACTTATATACGGACTTGCTGAATAGTCATGACAATCCTAGAGGAAAATTCTGTTATTGTCACATAATATCATAAGGAAATTGCAGCACAGAGTTTGTCACTTCTTTAAGGTCAAAAACATAGTTGCAGAACAGGATTCAAACTCAGGAAGTTTTGCTACAGAGGTGACTGTATTAGCCAAGATGCTAAGGCAAGAGAACATCACAGTGAGGAAAGGACGGCTCTAGGTCCTGTATGGGAAACACAAAAGAAACTCGAGGTGGCAGTAAAATTAGTGTCATCGGTATCTTAGGCTTTGTAAACAACAGAATCCACAAATTATGCATTCCTGGGCACAGGGCAGAACATTTACATTTAGACCAATGTTCCCTCCCAACATCACTCAAACCAAATCATACTTGTTGGACATCACCTTATTCACATGAAACATTGTCCCTGCTCAGTGAATACATTTGGCTCAACAATTCACATTAACTCTTACCTAAATACTCTTCAGTTTTATAACAATCTTTATGTTTATTCTCCTGAAATAAATATCTATTATTGTAATGTCATTATAATTACATCCTGTTCTCTATCCATCTTTGTAAAACTAATGACAATGTGGTGTCACCTTTATCACAGCTAAAGAGGTTCTATTTCATTAAAACCAAATAACTTCAAGCTTGTTCTTGAATTGATGGCATGCATCACTGTCATTTCTTTAGGACTGTTTTATTTATTTCCATTAAAGTGACAGATATTTTCTGCTGGACATAAACTTGGTGGGTGGGGGGGGCCTAATAAAGTCAATAGAAAAAAAATAATGAAGTCCTATAACCACTCACTGAAAGGACCAAGAGAAGACTCTACACATGGACATCACCAGATGGTCAACACGAAAATCAGATTGATTATATTCTATGCAGCCAAAGATGGAGAAGCTCTATACTGTCAACAAAAACAAGACCAGGAGCTGACTGTGGCTCAGATCATGAACTCCTTATTACCAAATTCAGACTTAAACTGAAGAAAGAAGGGAAAACCGCTAGACCATTCAGGTATGACCTAAATCAAATCCCTGATGATTATACAGTGGAAGTGAGAAATAGATTTAAGATCTGATAAAGTGCCTGATGATCTATGGAATCAGGTTAGTGACATTGTATGGGAAACAGGGATCAAGACCATACCCATGGAAAAGAAATGCAAAAAGGCAAAATGGCTGTCTGGGGAGGCCTTACAAATAGCTGTGAAAAGAAGAGAGGCGAAAAGCAAAGGAGAAAAGGAAAGATATAAGCATCTGAATGCAGAGTTCCAAAGAATAGCGAGAAGAGATAAGAAAGCCTTCTTCAGCGATCAATGCAAAGAAATAGAGGAAAGGAACAGAATGGAAAAGACTAGAGATCTCCTCAAGAAAATTAGAGATACCAAGGGAACATTTCATGCAAAGATGGGCTCGATAAAGGACAGAAATGGTCTGGACCTAACAGGAGCAAAAGATATTAAGAAGAGGTGGCAAGAATACACAGAAGAACTGTACAAAAAAGATCTTCATGACCCAGATAATCATGATGATGTGATCACTAATTTAGAGCCAGACATCTTGGAATGTGAAGTCAAGTGGGCCTTAGAAAGCATCACTACAAACAAAGCTAGTGGAGGTGATGGAATTCCAGTTGAGCTCTTTCAAATCCTGAAAGATGATGCTGTGAAAGTGTTGCACTCAATATGCCAGCAAATTTGGAAAACTCAGCAGTGGCCACAGGACCAGAAAAGGTCCGTTTTCATTCCAATT
>SJYV01037916.1:0-32442 GCA_006410875.1 Neotragus pygmaeus | reverse complement strand
CATTCTCTTCTTTTCCTCTATTTCTTTGCATTGTTCACTTAAGAAGGCTTTCTTATCTCTGCTTGCTATTGTCTAGAACTCTGCATTCAGTTGGGTCTATCTTCCCCTTTCTCCTTTGCTTTTTGCTTCTCTTCTTTTCTGAGCTCTTTGTAAGGCCTGCTCAGACAGCCACTTTGCCTTCTTGCATTTCTTTTTCTTTGGGATGTTTTTCGTCACTGCTTCCTAGACAGTGTTACAAACCTCTGTCCATAGTTCTTCAGGCACTCTTGTTTACCAAATCTGATCCATTGAATCTACTCATTACCTCTATTATATAATCATTAAGGGATTTGCTGTAGGTCATACCTGAATGGCTAGTGGTTTTCCCTACTTTCTTCAATTTAAGTCTGAATTTTGCAATAAGTAGCGCTTGATCTGAGTGATAGTCAGCTCCCTGTCTTGTTTTTGCTGACTGTATAGAGCTTCTCCATCTTTGGCTGCAAAGAATATAATCAGTCTGATTTCAGAATTGTCCATCTGGTGGTATCCATGTGTAGAGTTGTCTTTTGTCTTGTTGGAAGTGAGTGTTTGCTATGACCAGTGCATTCTCTGGACAAAATTCTTTGTTAACCTTTGCCCTGCTTCATTTTGTACTCCAAGGCCAAACTTGCCTGGTACTCCAGGTATCTTTTGACTTCCTACTTTTGCATTCCAGTCCTCTGTGAAGAAAGGACATCTTTTTTTGGTTCTAGGATGTCTTCTTGTAGGTCTTCATGAGACCCATTTTACTTCAGCTTCTTCAGCATTAGTGGTTGCGGCATAGACTTGGATTACTATGATATTGAATGGTTTGTGTTGGAAGCAAACAGAGATCATTATGTCCTTTTTGAGACTACACCCAAGCGCTGCATTTCAGATTCTTCTGTTGGCTGTGTGGGCTGTTCCATTTCTTCTAAAGGATTCTTGCCCACGATAGTAGATATAATGGTCATCTGATTTAAATTCACCTGTTCCTGTCCATTTTAGTTCACTCTTGCCATCTCCTGCTTGACCATGTCCAATTTACCTTGATTCATGGACCTAACATTCCAGGTTCCCATGCAGTATTGTTCCTTATAGCCTTGGACATACTTTCACCACTAGATACATCCACAACTGAGCATCATTTCTGTTTTGTCCCAGCTGTTTCGTTTTTTCTGGATTTATTAGTAGTTGTCATCCACTCTTCCCCAGTAACATATTGAACACCTTCCAACCTGGGGGAGACAAGATTTAGGGAACACAAGCCCTCCTCACACCCTAGTTTTGTCAGATTCCACTTTTGAATCACTGTTATAAAACCCTTCATCAGATCCTCCTGGGTTGATGTTAGATGTGTACATATTTATAATTATTATAGCTTCTTGGCAAATTTACTCTTTTCTTATTTCACGATGTATTTTGTGTCTCGTGTTAGTTTTTTTCCTTAGGTTATTTTGTCTGATATTGTGCAGTAATTCCTACTCTCTTAAGGATTGGATGTCTTTTTCCGTCCTTTTGCTTTTTGACTTAGATTTGTGAATGTTCACAGTTCCAGCTCTGACATGTGTGTCTTGCTCCCACTCTGTTTTCCTCTCGTCACTTCCTCTGTTGGTCCCTGTTCAGGCACACTGTACTGAGGTGAAAGGCAGGACCCCTGGCCAGCCCCCTTAACTCCACAGTCACTTCGGTACGAATTCATCAAGTGTTTCCTTCTGATCATGATGTTTGGAGAAATATTCTTTCTTAATTACAATATATTTTTTCCATAACTTCTAAGTTCAAATCAATGTTTTAGGAGTCAGTGTTTACAGAAATAAATACTGTGTTTTAAATTGTATTTATATATAGGTATTCCACAGAAGCTGTAGTTAACGTTTCCTGCTTTTTTGCTGTTGGTACCATTTAGCACAGGTGACTTTCGTTGTTTCAAAAAATGCTGAAATTCACATACATAAAACTGATGATAAAAAAATCATGGAAAAATATGTCCAGAGGGGATGGCCAGGTAATTCCCTCTATTTTATATATAGCAGCAAGTGTGTATATTTATTCCCAACCTCCTGGAAGTCTCTTTAATTGTTGTCTCAAATTTTCTTTATGTTGACTGATTTATCCTCTCTATCCTTATTGTTTACTTATTGCATACCGAATCCTGCACAGACTGTTGGGAGTAGAATAGTGAATTCTATGAACTCACTCCTTTCTCTTAAGGAATTTCAGGCTAGTTAGGGAATACATAAGAGTGTCCTGTCCCTCCTGGTTCATTTGGGTCTTACCATTCCAGTACATTCTTAATGGCATCTGACTGCAAACACTGAACTCTCCTGTGTGGGCCAGGAACAACCCCTCAGAATGAGGGATGGTCCAGTGGTTAAGACTCTGCACTTCTACTGCAGGGGGGCAAGAGCTTCATCCCTGACTGGGGGGAGCTAAGATCCTGCCTGCCATGCCTTGAGGCCAAAAAAAGAAAAATGAGGGCTGAGTGGGAGTAAGTAGATAAACATCCAAGCTCCCTTACCCCTCTGTGGGGCCAGTTCTGAGGTTGTTTCACAGACTCTCAGAGCATGTCCATCCACATGGAGCTCCAGTTGCCCATGGCTGCAACTTTCTCTTCCTCCCTGGAACTTTCTGGAATGTTCCTTTTTGGAATGATGCTACTGGATATTTCTGGAATGATCTCTCAAATTATTCGCACTTGAAAAAAAAATGTCCCCAGACAACATCTCTCATTTCAGTTATTTCTGCATTTGTAATACACATGTCCATAGGTTAGTTCATGTATCTGCAAGTCCATGGTTTTGATAAGACATCATAATTTTAAAACTATGTACTGCATTTTTTTTGTAGCTGAATGTATCATAAATATATTCTGTGGCCTTGCGTTTCTTTCCTACACTCTCCTGTTCAAGGTTCAGATAACAGTAAGATTACTAACATATTACGTGTAATGTGTTTGTGCACCCACATCTGTAATGATCTTTTATTGCCTTCCGTGTTGTTCGCTTTGACCTTATTTCAGGTTTTCTCAGGGAACCCTCTATCAGTGTGCTTTTAGTGCTCTTCTTTATCTTTTTTTTAACGCTCTTCTCTTACTTGAGTTTTTGCTTCTTTATCTTGAGTTCAAGACCTCATTCTCCTTAACTGAGATTCTTGCTCTATGATTACTTAGCTTCTTGAACTAAGTAGAGTTTCTACAGATGTCTCTGTAGGATGGCATATATCTTTTTCTACTGAGCTATGATGTTGATTAAAAAAAAGTTCATAGCCATAAAGCATTTAGAGTATTGCTTAGCATCTTTGAAATATTCGAACACCCTTAGTCCTTGTAATCATGGTTTAAGATTTTGACCTTTTTTTTTAAGCACTGTTGACTCTGTCATTTCTGATTCCGTCACTCATAGTGTAGCTCATCTAGATACTGAACAGCAGTCAGTGTGTAACAAACACATACTCTAATACTTCTGGAGAAACTACTCATTATTAAATCTTATTTACATGTATTTCATGTAGTGTCCACAAAAATGGACATTGATTTACTTCCCCATTGGACATCAATCATCCTCCACATTGGTTAGAGGTTATCATAATCTCTGGGTAAAAGCATAAGGAATTGAAGGCCCATAATTTTCTCCAAATAGCTTTCCATGGATCTGTCAGAATATTACTTCAACTGAGTTCATCCTTACCCCTCTCTCCTCTTCTCCTTTTGTGTGAAAATAAGAACTCTCCTCATGGCCCCTTGGTGAAATGTGTTTTCATTTCAGGCACAGTTGACCTTCAAGGATGTGGCCATAGAGTTCACTCAGGAGGAGTGGGAATGCCTGGACCCTGCTCAGAGGGCCTTGTACAGGGACGTGATGGTGGAGACCCTCAGGAACCTAGTCTCCTTGGGTGAGGATCACTTCCCTTTGAAGTTGGGCTCTGCCCTGGGGTATCTCTGCATTTCCCACTGTGTGCCTCTTGGGAGCCCCGGTTTTACTTGACTGATCTGAAATCCTGTTGATTCAGACATGAAGAGCTTCAGGACGCAGCCTCAGGAGTTTAAATCTACCTTTTCCTCTGACGATCTGCCCACTTCATGATACATCAGGAGTTGTTCCAGAGCTTTTGTAGTGATAAAGTTCAATGGAAAACTTTTAACACACCCCTTTCCCTGTTTCCTACCCATGTGCTTTTGATTAAGAAGTGTTAGGAAAAGAGCTATGTTTCTGTGCATTATACTGTTCCCTTTGTATTCAGAAGGAGATAAACAGCAGGTAAATTTTGAAAATATTTTTCTGTTCCTCTCTGTATTCCCATCAATCCTCAGTTGAGCAAGGGACTAGGATTCTGGCAAAGCCACAGCAAGTTCATGTGTCTTTCCTCTTATGTGGAGGTATTTCTGTTTCTTATTTGAATATTTTACCAACCTTGTAATGAGGCAAAAAAGAGTCCTGGTCTGTGGAGTGAGATACATGGCTTTGAGGATATAACAGGTCATATCTTGGAAGGGCCGAGGGGAAGCTTCATTATTAATAGTGTGTGCAGTCTTTCCCCTCGTCAGAGAATCCTATGGAAAATACAAACATTTACTTCTTTTTTTTTTAAACATTTACTTCTTATCTGAACTCTCAAGGGGAAATTTTTCTCCTGTGTAACTTATCTATGGGGTGGGTTTACTGGTTGACAGATTATTTTGAAAAAAAAGCAGAGACATTACTTTGTCAACAAAGGTCTGTTTAGTCAAAGCTATGGTTTTCCCAGTGGTAATGTATGGATGTGAGAGTTGGACTATAAAGAAAGCTGAGCACGAAGAATTGATGCTTTTGAACTGTGGTGTTTGGAAAGACTCTTAAGAGTCCCTTGGACTGCAAGGAGATCCAACCAGTCCATCCTAAAAGAGATCAGTCCTGGGTGTTGATTAGAAGGACTGATGTTGAAGCTGAAACTCCAATACTTTGGCCACGTGATGGGAAGAGCTGACTCATTGGAAAAGACCCTGATGCTGGGAAAGATTGAGGGTAGGAGGAGAAGGGGACGACGGAGGATGGGATAGTTGGGTGGCATCACCAATTCAATGGACATGGGTTTGTTTGGGTGGACTCCGGGAGTTGGTGATGGACAGGAAGGCCTGGTGTGCTGAGGTTCATGGGGTCGCAAAGAATCAGACATGACTGAGCAACTGAACTGAACTATTCGTCATATATTGTAATCTTTTTCCGCTGCTGCTGCTGCTGCTAAGTCACTTCAGTCGTGTCCAACTCTGTGTGACCCCACAGACGGCAGCCCACCAGGCTCCCCCGTCCCTGGGATTCTCCAGGCAAGAACACTGGAGTGGGTTGCCATTTTCCCTCTCCGATGCATGAAAGTGAAAAGTGAAAGTGAAGTCACTCATATAGAAAATAACTACTTCATGCTATATTGATATGGTCTGCATATTCTATGATACGAAATAAGAAATATCTCCAGAGCTTGGCTGATAAATCTTTCTGGGTGTTTTTCTGGTTTTGAGTAATGTCACAAAAGCCTGTCTCAATGGCATTGTGACAGTGATATTCACACGTGCAATAACCATCCCCTTACATTCTCAGCAAGCAGTATAGGGATTTCTCTTCAGGATAACGCTGTCCAAGTTCCCATTCTCGTTTGTGAGGCTGTTTTGTAAACTGTTACTGATGCCATCTTTTGTTCACCTGTGTGCCATTGTTCTTTTACATCAACAGCTAAGTTTAAAACATCTAAATTAGAGAACTTATGAAGTGGATTGATACTTTCAGTTGGACCAATAATACATTTTTTGTTTAGTAGCCTGTCCTTCCCCCAGTGGGTGGTCCACATCCTCTTGTTGAACATGGGGATCCCCTTGGACCACATACAGAAGAATTTATTTCTCATGCCAGTGTTATATGCCACTGGTCTTTGTGCTAATACCACGCACTGCTTGGATTAGTTTAGGTTTCTGAGACTTTTAAAAGTAATTGTGAAACCTCCAACTTTGTTCTTTTTAACGTTGGTTTTTCTGTTGGCTGCACCAAGTGTTAGTTGCAGCATGTGGGATCTAGTTCCCTGACCAGCGATGGAACTCAGGTCTCTTACATTGGGAGTATGGAGTCTTAGCCACTGGACAACCAGGAAAGTCCTTCGGTGTCTTTTGAGGTTGCGTTTGAATCTTAACAATGGATTTATCTATTTAAGACACACTATCAGGGTTTTATTAGGGATTGGGTTAAATCTGTTGATTACTTAGAGGAGATCGGGGTTGTTCAGGGTGATATGGCCTTGGACTGTTGATCACTTAGAGTAGTATTTACACCCTGACCATGTTTATTTCTAGTCCATAAACTTGAGATGTCTGCTTTAATTTGTGTCCTTTGGGATATTTTTCAGCTGTTTTTAGTTCATAGAGCATATATCTTTGCCCTGTCTCTTATACACATCTCTTCTAAGTTCAAATCAATGTTTTAGGAGTCAGTGTTTACAGAAATAAATACTGTGTTTTAAATTGTATTTATATATAGGTATTCCACAGAAGCTGTAGTTAACGTTTCCTGCTTTTTTGCTGTTGGTACCATTTAGCACAGGTGACTTTCGTTGTTTCAAAAAATGCTGAAATTCACATATATAAAACTGATGATAAAAAAATCATGGAAAAATATGTCCAGAGGGGATGGCCAGGTAATTCCCTCTATTTTATATATAGCAGCAAGTGTGTATATTTATTCCCAACCTCCTGGAAGTCTCTTTAATTGTTGTCTCAAATTTTCTTTATGTTGACNAGATTAATAATACACACATTTGATGAAGAGCTTTTATGTGACAGAGTTTATATCTGAATATACACAAAATTCTTATAGCTCAATACAAAAAATCCAACAATTCAATAGAAAATTAAGGATATAATTTTAAAAAATGCTTTATTAAAGAAGATACATGAAAAACCAGTTAACAGAAAAAAAGAGTGCTCAACCACCTTAGTTATTTGGAAAATGCAAAGTAAATTATAGTGACTTATCACTTCATTCACACTAGAATAGTTTTCATTAAAAATATCAAAATCATTCAATTCTGGCAAAGATGAAAAGCAACATGATTTCTCCTATATTTTTTATGGAAATGTAAAATCATGTTATTGCTTTGGAGAACTGTTTGGTAGTTTATTATAAATTGGGCATTCATCTCCCCTCTGGCCTAGTAATTCCACTCTTAGGTACTTCTCAAGGGAAATAAAAATATATATCCACAAAAGCCTATGTAAGGATGTTTCATAGGAATTAATTCATATCAACAAAAAATTAGAAGTATTTTAAATGACTGTTACAACAGACAGGTCCACATCTTTAAAAATATAAAGTACTATAAACAATGAAAAAGAATCATTGATTATGTTAAAAAAAAATACCAGTGCATCTCAAAATCATACTGAGTTGTAAAAGTACAGAAACAGCACATAGTCTTATTTAATTAATATGATGTTCTTAAGTAGAAAAATACTAAATTAGTGAGAAAATAATCAGGAGGCTTTAGAAGTATAATATTTTCTATGATGATAGAAATTTCCATTACCTGATTGTGTTCTGTTGGATTGGGTTACGTATGCTAACTGAATGTAGTGGTGATGGTAGACAGGATCCATATGGGAATGACATGAAAAGATAAACAATATTTTCAAACAGAACATTTGGTTTGAACTTATGGGTGAAATTTTTACAGCTTTGATCCATTTCTGACACTTATCTTTTTGGGGTACTGGGTGCATTTATTTGAAAATCATAAGTGATCACAACATTCTCTTTATTCAGCTATTTCTCATTGTTTAAAAACTGTTGTTCCTGGAGGTTTTAAAGAACATTTTTTTCCAAACCTCTTTGAAGTTTATTGAAGTCTATATATATTAGATAAGTTTCCTGAAAGCATCTTAGTTTATAAAATTGAACCTTAACTTATCTATGTAAAGAACAATTTTAATAGCATTTATACAATGCATTCAATTTATTAAAAGTATTAAAATATGCAAGTTCAAATAAACTGGAAAACCAATTTTATGACTGTGTTTATAACTCTGAGTACTATACAGTGCTGTTAGTATTTATAGAACTAAGAATTAGATTAGAAACTTTACAAAATTAAAGGCATATAGGAGGTAAGTAGGATGGCAAATATTTCAATTGTTAACTTACTTTAAAAATGAAAAAAGAAAAGCTAATGGATTCATATAAATATAAAATTACTGTTGTTTATTGAGTCATTAACTTGTGTCCAACTTGGCAATCCCATGGACTATAGATCACCAGGCTCCTCTGCCCATGGGATTTTTCAGACAAGAATACTGAAGTGGATTGTATGTTCGATGTGGGATGCAGGATGCTTGGGGCTGGTGCACAGGGATGATCCAGAGAGACAATATGGGGTGGGAGGTGGGAGGGGGGTTCAGGATTGGGAGCTCCACCTGTGGTGGATTCATGTCGATGTATGGCAAAACCAATACAGTATTATAAAGTAGAATAAAGTAAAAAAAAAATTAATTAAAAAAATAAACTTCACCAAAATTACTCTTTAAGTCTACTCAAATTATACCAACTGAACACTACTTTCTCACATATATTTGTAAATATTTTTCCATATCCCCAAATTTTTCACCTTGAATGTGCTTTGCAATTTAAAAGCATTGAAACATTGAAACCCACCAGCAGCAACTGCTAAAGCTGAAACCACTGAGCCACAATCACTGAGCCCCTGTGCCACAGCTAGAGAATTTGTGCACCTCAGTGAAAGATCCTGCATGATGAAATGAAGATACTGTGTGCCTCAACAAAGACCTGAGGCAGCCAAAATAAATAATTTTACAAAGGAAAAATAAATAAAAGCATTGAAACAAACAACAGAACAAGGTATATGCATATAGTATGTATTTAAAAGATTTGTTATATGTATTAGAATGTTTTCACTCTAGCAGTGACCCACTAGGAAGTTTAGAATCAATTTAGTGAATCATAATCATAAGGTTAAAAAATTAAAAAAGAAGTAAATGAATAAACATACTGCCAAGTGGTAATGCTGTTAGTGAAACTTTGGTACAAAGGTCCTATATCAATTAATAAAAGATGTCTTTTAAGTGTTGCTCATTTGAGGTCAACAGGCATTAAAAGTATTACTTGTATACATATATTTAAACTGACTACACCCACTATGAGTCTAGATACATGAAAGTAGAAATTAATTACCACTTTAGATCATGTATAAGATATTTAAAAGACAACTGACACTGTAAAAGTTGCCATTTTTTAATAGTATAAATGTTCCAGCCTTGCAATTATATTTTTTCTTTTCTCAATTAATTACTTTTTATCAACTCAACCCTGTAACTTACTGATATTTATTGTAACTTTTTCTACATATGAAGACTTCTATAGTCTATAAATTAAATATATTCATTGACAAACATAAACCCTGTATAGACTTCATTGTATATACCTATGCTAAAATTTCCCCTGATTTAAATAATATACACCTAGCATAGTAAATAGTGTACTTATATAATAAATATTTTTATATGAAATAATTTAAAGTTATTCTTCATCTATTATGGGCATACAATCATAAATAAGCTACTATCCCTGCTCTCAACAGACTTATCATAGACAATCACTTGTGTTCTTAAGTCCTTAAAATTAAAATATGAAATTAATCTTCTGATGAAAGTTCAATCAGATAATGTTTGAATATAGAAGAGGAATAAATAAATTAATACTAAATATAGAATATCCATGATCACTATGTCTCTNGTGTGTTTGCTTGCCTTACCATGTGGCTTGTGGGATCCAAGGTGTGTGTGTGTGTGTGTGTGTGCAAGATGTGTGCAAGATGTGTGTGTGTGTGTGTTTGCTTGCCTTACCATGTGGCTTGTGGGATCCTCGTTCTCCCAACAGGGATTGAACCTGGTCCCCTGACAGTGGAAGTGTGGAGTCCTAACCACTGAACTACAGGGAATTTCCTGGGGTGTTTTACGTATTCAAACATTTCATTTTTCAGAAGAGATGGATTTGCTTCATTTGCTATTGGGATTGGTTGTATGTGTTTTTCTTATATCTACACGTTCTTGGTAGGAACTTCGGTGTTTTTCTTTTAGAAGTAGTGCAAACATCTTTGTTACATTCCTGGTCTTAGAGGAAAAGGTTTAAGTCTTTCCCCATTGATTATGATATTAGCTGTGGGCTTTTATCACATGTCCTTTATTGTGTTTAGGTCACTTTATTGTGTTTACTGAGTGTTTCTATCATGGTTTTAGCATTTCTGCCTGAGGGAACCTCTGGGAATGGGGAGACTTGTGCCAGTTAACTCTCAATGCAATGTAAGAAGGAGGAGGGAAGTTGAAGGCCAGGAAATTGTCATGAACTTTCCTATGTTTTTCCGTCTAGTGTTTAAGGACAAGCATTTGATTGGGTGCTGCCTCTTCTTGATTGGTTTGTTGAATTTTCCCCAATTGCTTTTCGTTTATTGTTTTTAACTTGGTTCCCTCATGGGTAATGGGTGACTATGGTTTACTGTCCTGCTGACTTCACTCCCTTGTGGTTTTGTTTTTCTTTGCAGAGTTTGTGTTAAGAAACTTAATGATATGACTTTCAGTGTTTAGACAGGCTAGCTAAAAGAACTAATGTCATGTTTAATAACAAGGGATGTTGATGTAAATATTTTATATGATCAAAGTATGTTATATAATTAATATTTTAGTTAGTAACATTTTTTCTTTACTTACTTATTATGATCATATCCTGAAATTGCTTAGGCTTCAGCAAACACTTTCTGCTATCTTTTTTTCTCCATACAAGGTGTTCTCGCCTAGCCAAGAAATCTTCATTCCAAAATCATGATCTCCCTCCTTTACTTTGCTCTGTTTGTGTGTGCACAGAATGAACTGATTCATCTCCTTCTGATAGTCTTCTCCTGGTTTTCACTTCTGCTTTCTGTTAAGATTATTATTGCACAGTCTCTGAAATATTTTGTATGTGTTTATTTTATGCATGGAAATACAATCATTGGAATATTTAGTTTGCATAGCAAATTGTATAGTAGATTGAAAGTTAATTTCCTTCTGCAGTGTTTAAATCTCATGTGGTTCTTTCCCATACTCATACTATAATTCCCTTAGTTAAAAATGGACCAGTAGTATACTATTGCTAAGCCAGTTCTTTTAATGTCGATATTTTAATTGTCCTCACATAGTTATAATCACACAGATGTGCTCCTACATATGCATATACCCTGAGCTCCACTCAGTCCCTTTCTCAGTTCTGACCTTTCTTTGTATGGTCCCTTGGAGTGGATGAAAAGGTTGTTATTTCCTAGCATGTTTAAGTTATTCTCCTGAACTTCCCAATTCCCACTGTACTCTTTCACCCACCTCTCCACCTTCCACATTACTCACACTGTAACACCTCTGTATATTGATCAACTTTCTCATGACCCAACCTAAATCACTGTGTGCAGCTGTGACAACTCAGAAACCATTTCCAGGAGGGGTGGCTGAATCCCCTTAGTAGTTACACAGCCCACTTGCATCTCCCTTGAAGTTTTCTTCTAAGTTCCTGGTATTTATTGCAGTATTTTGTAATATACTGCTTGGGTGAGGGTCATGTTTAAAAATATATTGTCTCAGTCTCAAGGTCACAGCTCTCATCATGGTTCTCACTACTTTCTGTGTCAGTTGGGGTCATGTACATAAATCTGGGATTCCACTTTCCTTACTTGAAAAATTGTGATAATTATACTTAAGCCTTTAAAACGAAATAGTATTTTTTTTTTTTGTCTTTAAGTTTTTGTGTTTGTATTTTGGCCCCACCGTGCTGCTTATGGAATCTTCCTTCAAAGAATGTAACTTTGGTCCATGGCAATGAAAGTACTGAGTTCTAACCACTGGACTACTTTTAAATTCCTAGAAATAGTGCAGTTTTTATATTAAGTCAAAATGTCTTTTGTATAAAAAGATGCATGAATAATCTAGCATGTTTATTATGCTATCCCTTTTTTGCATTATACATTGTAGGCTTTTCTTTTCAATTTGTTCTCAGCAATATGGTGTATCAACCTAGTTAAAGTAAATTCACAAATTGCTCACTCTATGTTACATACATTTTGGAGCCAAAGAACTGGATATTTTAGGGCACTGCAGAATTAGGGAATTGCTCTATTTAATGGCTGTCAATACAAACGGAGAATATTTCATTTACTAATCTTTAATTTTGATTTACAGAAGGTGGCCTTTCTGAATGTTTTATGCTGCTTCATGGGTACATAGTTTTATAGGAAGTACTTAGAAGAACATTCTTTTTTATCATATGCACCATTTTCTCTATTCTTTGTTTCCCAAATTGAAACTACCACTCTGAGATTATTCATTGAATAAGTTACTTTTGGATTAGTTACTGTTACAGTAGATTTTGTCTGGTTTTTAGCATTCATTTGTATTAAACAAGTATGCCCAATATATGTATAATATTCTTTTCCCCTCAGTTTTGAGGCACCAGTAGGTATGTTTACTGCTAATTGGTATGTGCTTTGGTGTCATGGTTGAAAATTACACTTTCTTGGATTGGTAACAAAAGCTTTTCCAATGTGAGTATTCTTATTGTAGGTTGTTTGAAAATTTGTTGTTGTTGAGTTGATAAGTCAGTTCTGTCTCTGTGCGACCCTGGGAATGCAGCACACCAGTCTTCCTTGTCCTTCACTGTCTTCTGGAGTTTGCTCAAATTCATGTCCATTGAGTCAGTGATAACTAGCTAACCATCTCATCCTCTGCCGCCATTTTCTCCTTTTCCCTTCAGTCGTACCCAGCATCAGGGTCTTTTCCAATGAGTTGGCTCTTCCCATCAAGTGGCCAAACTGTTTGAAATTTAGGTGCCCTAAAATTAAGTAATATTATCGCAGATCAATTTACCTTTAGCAAAGAATCATTCCATTTGTGTTTGAAAGGTTTTTATATCATGGTTGGCAATTTTCATAACTCCTTTTTGTGTAAGTACTAGTTTGGTATAATATCATGTTTAATGTGAAATATTTATGAGTTATAATAAGTGAGATACTTACAGTTTTTTGTATCTTGTAGATATCTCTCATATACTTGTGATCGAGAAATTACAACTAAATGAAAAAACTGATAGAGGAGAAGAATTCCAAACAGTGATATTGGGAAGGCATGAAAGGAATAAAATAAAAAATTTTTACCTCAGGGAAATCCAGGAAAATATATATGACTTTGAGTCTCAGCCAAGAGATGAGGCAAGAAATTACAAAGTAAAGCCTATAACACATGACAAAAATCTCACTGATGAGACAGAGGAACACGGTAGAAGTATTGCAGGAATCAAACCTATTGAAAACAGGCTTGCATTAAGCTTTTGGGATGACCTGCATGTTTACAAAAGTGAAGAGAAGATTGATGAATTTAATCAGGCTGACAAGAGTATCAATATTAGTGCTTCATTTTCACTACTTCAAGGAATTTCTCTCCTTGTCCAAACCAACATTTCTAATTCATATGGGAATGATTTTATGCATCCTTCAATACTAACACAAGACCAGAACACACACATGGAATGCCCTTACAAATGTAATCAGGGTGGTGAAACCTTTCATCAGGGCTTGAACTTCACCCAACATCAGTTTACCCATACAGAAGAGAACATGGTTAATTGTGATGTGTGTCGCAAAGTCTTTAGTCGACTTTCAGACCTTGCTATTCACCAAACAACTCATACTGCAGAGAAATCTTACAAGTATAACAAGTGTGGCAAAACCCTTTACCATGGCTTGCACCTCACTGGGCATAAGATAATCCATACAAAAGAGAACTTTCATAAATGTGATACATGTGAAAAAGTGTTTACTCAAAGTTCATACCTTACAGTTCATCAGAGAATACATACTGGAGAGAAACCATACAAATGTAATGAATGTGGCAAGGTGTTTAGTCAGAATTCATACCTTGCAAAACATCGCAGAATTCATACCGGAGAGAAACCTTATAAATGTAATGAGTGTGGCAAGGTCTTTCATCACAAGGCCAACCTTGCAAGTCATCAGAGACTTCATACAGGAGAGAAACCTTACACGTGTAATGAATGTGGCAGAGCTTTTAGTCAGAAAGGAAATCTTGCAAGTCATCAGAGAATTCATACTGGAGAAAAACCTTACCAATGTAACGAGTGTGGTAAAATGTTCAGTAGTAGATCAACCCTCGTCAGTCATCAGGTCATTCATACTGGAGAGAAACATTACAAATGTAATGAGTGCAGCAAAACCTTTTATTTTGGCTCACACCTCAAACAACATAAAATTATCCATTCAGGAGATAAACCATATAAATGTGATGTCTGTGGAAAAGTGTTTGGTCAAAATTCATACCTTGCAGTTCATCGGAGAATTCATACTGGGGAAAAACCTTACAAGTGTAAAGACTGTGGCAAAATCTTTAATCACAGCTCGAACTTCAAGAGACATCAGATAATCCATACAGGACAGAAATTATGTAAATGTGATATATGTGGCAGAGTCTTCAGTTTTAATTCATATCTTGCAAGGCACCAAAGGACTCATACTGGAGAGAAACCTTACAAATGTAACGAGTGTGGCAAGGTCTTCAATCGGAATTCAAGTCTTGCAATTCATCAGAGAATTCATACTGGAGTTAAACCTTACAAATGTAATGAGTGTGGCAGCTGCTTTAGTCGAAAGGCGTACCTGGCAAAGCATCAGAGTGTTCATACAAAAGGGAAACCTTGCGAAAACAAAGACTATTGAAAACTTTTCATTAGATCTCAACTATCACTCCACACCAGGTAATAAATACAAGAGGGAAATCATTTAACATGATTATGTGGGACTGTCTTCATTCATTCAAAATGGACACTGTATATTCTGGGGAAATTCATAGTGGATTGAAATTTGCATGTCATGAGAGTGGCAAAGCCTTGCCATTACATAATCTGTACTAGGCCGAAACTCTAGAAATATGTTGAATGTCTCAAAATCTCCAGTCCACAAAGTTTCCAACCTTAACATGAACTGAAGTTTCATGTTGGAGAGAAACCTGACAAATATTGAGTTTCAGAAATCCATCAGTGTACTTTGAAACCTACCTTTCCATCAGGTAATCTACATTGATGATGAACATTAAGGATGTGTTTTAATTTATCTGATGTTGCCATCTTAGACTTCATTGAAAATATCATCTTGGGAGAGAAGTCAGATAACTATGTTTAGTTGACCAGCCCTTAGACAAGGAATTCATTCACCAAAGATTTCTTTCTGGAGATTATTACCTCACAAATGCCAGGAATGGGCAAAAGCTTTACTTGGGGCTCACATTCTACCCATCATCAAATAATCTATGCTGGATAGAACATTAAGATGTAATGAATGGGGCAAAGTTCCAAATTTGTGCTGACTCATGACTTAATATTAGAATATTTATCCTAGAGAGAAACCACACAAATATAATATGTGTGGCAAGGATTTTATCCAAAGATAAGATGAGGGAGATACTGGAGTCCCTTAAATGCAACAAGTGTGACAAAATCTTTACCTTGAGTTCAAGTATGAGGCAACAATGGAGAGTCCATTGAAGAGAAACCCTACAGACATATGAGCAGAAGCTTTATCCTAACTGCACAATTCACCAGACTTCTCATATATGTCTTTTGAGAGAAACCACACAAACTAATATGTGTGCTAAGGCTTGTACCTGAAGATGAAACCTCTGAAACATAGAGGATTTAGTTTGGAAAGCAATGTTTCACATGTAATAAATGTTGTAAAAAGTTTTTGTCAAGTAGCTCCACTTTTGATGTAATGATAGAATTCATACAGGTTAGAAACTATAGCAATTTACTGAATGTGGAAAGAATTTTATGAAATGATGCATCCTGAGGTTTCATCACAAAGCTGATGCTACTGGGGATAATCCTTACAAATGTAATGAATTTGGTGAATTTTTCCCACAATTCTTAAATTAGCCTACATATCAGAGAATCCATAATAGGAATAAGTTAAGGCTTTAGTTCTCCCAAGAGTAATATGAGATTGTTATGTCTTCAGAGTCACTAGAAGTCACAGAATGTTAAAACTTAGGAAATGTGTATATCACGTACAGAAGAATATATGTGTCAATGGCCAAGTATCTAACTGTGTAAATGTTCTATTGAGCTTTCTTGAAGACCACATTACTATTTATGTCTTTCAACCTTAATTTTGAAGTCTGTTGATCTTACACCTTCATTATAGGCCTTTGATGATGGTGTCTGCGAAGAAGTCAGTAAGGTGAAGCAGGTGACTTCATTAGGTGTGGTTCATTCACATCCGTGTTCCCTGGAAAAACAAGGGCCCTGAATTACGAAATTCAGTAGTGTGTCAGTTAGCATCAGGAAGGGGCTCTAGGGAATAGTGTAAAATTGCTGTTGCTCATCGTGCTTGTTATGTTCATGGTCCATGGATTGAACACAGTGGACAGAACCCTCTACTAGGTGACTGAGCAAAGCAGTAAGGACATTAAGGGGCTTGACTATTCATGAGAGGAGAGGGACAGGTTACTAGGGATGGATTATGTGGTAGGAACTGTGCCCAGAACAAGTTGGTGGTTTTCTCCATTGCATGGGAATAAGTGTTATTTGCATCTATGTGTTTTGGCCACACCATGTGGCATGCATGATCTCAGTTCCCTGGCCAGGAATCAAGCCAGTGCTGCCTAGAGTGGGCACACAGAATCTTAGCTACTGGACTGGCAAAGAAGTCCCTGCATCTGTGTTTAGTAAGACATTCTTCTTAGGAATTGAAGGGAGAGCAGTTTATCTGAGAGGAAAATTTTAATTACTGGGTGAAGCTTGCAGTTTGAACTTCTAGTTTGTCTCAAAGGAAGGCGCCCTCAGGCTTTAAAGAAAAAAGTTTGTCCAGATAGGGTGAAAAAGAAGAGGTTTTTCCTGAGCATTAAAAGGTTTCAATAATCAAATAGCAAAAAAAAAAAAAAAAGGAGTTGGGAATTCCTGGCGGTTCAGTTGTTAGGACTTAGTACTTTCACTGCCAAGCTCACAGGTTCAGTCTGTGGTCAGGAATCTAAGATCCTGTAATCCCAGAAAAAAAATTTTAATGGAGTCAGACTTCATAAAACACTGAGGCAGAGCCCTCTTGCCTACCAACTTATGTCCCTCACAAGTGTCCTATATTAATAAGTCTACTTCTTGCCCGTCACTTTGCTTCTTGCTGAATTCCTTCTGTGCTGAAACACAAAGAACCTGAGCCTCAGTAAGTCCAGGCTCCAGATACTGAAACCCCCACCAGGTGGGAGACACTAAGCCCATCAGCATGTAGAACCTAGAGCAGTTGGAGCCAGAAGGTTTATGATGCTAACTGCCACTTACCTCACCACCAGCCAATCAAACAAGAGTTCACGAGCTGACCACACCCACTTTGAGCCGTTACTATAAAACTCCCTGCCCCCTCTTGTTTGAGACACAGTATTGAAGGCATTAGCCCACTGTGGCCCCTTTGCTTGGCAAAGCAATAAAGCTATTTCTTTCTACTTCATTCAAAAATAAGGGGGAAAAAAAAAAAGTGAATGCTTATTTCTCAAATTCCTGGCTTTCTGACTTGGAAAAGCACATTTATGTTCATGCTAATAATTTATTAACATTTCTTTTCCACAGCACACGCATATTCTGTTGATTAATATGATTCTTGAAGATGCTTGTAAAACTAATCTGTTGGAGATATTTTTACCCTAGTTTAGAAAAATCTTTGAAAATGTTTATTAGATAATAAAATGAAATAGTTTACTCCAGCAATTTTCCAAGTGTTTTTAAAATTTCAGTTTCAATTTAGGCTAATATGCAATGTGTTACATTGTTTACTTTTCTAGTGTAATAAAAAGTGTTTTCAGTTTTCCTTAGCAATATTTTTTCTGCCATGTGTATTTGTCCTGTTTTATCACAAGGGATTAGTGGGTTGTTTTGGGACTCCTGTGACGTGATAATGCCTATGAGGCCCTGACAGGTACAAAGTAGATGCAGTGTAAACATGAAGAAAAACAGTTACTTTGGGGCTATAGTTCAGTGAAAGAACTGGCATGGCAAAAGGGTGACCTGAAATCTTTTTGTGGGACACCCAGTATCCTCCACATAGAATTTGTTTGTAACCAAGAATAATGTATTTGGTAAGTGATCTTGATTTTGATTTGTATTTTTAGTTGAGCTTCATTGCTTGCAGGATCTTAGTTGCCCAACGAGGGATTGAACCTGGGCCCTGCCAATAAAAGAGATGAGTCATAACCACTGGACCACCAGGGAATTCCCTGATTTATATTACCTTTGATAAGAATTATTTGATTCATTTCTATTACTAATATTTTATGATGAATTTTTTAATCTTCCCACGGATTGATCATTTTACTTTTTTCTATTTTTCTAGTTTTGTTTCCTACTAATTCTGGCCTTATAAATCGAGTTGACAAGTGCTTTCTCCTTTTCTTAAAAATAAATCATAGAATTACTGGTAATTCTGTTTAAAAATTTTGATAGAATTGTCAAATGCCATTCTTGCAACTTTTTAAAATTACCTTTTGTAAAGGAAAGCCCCTGAGATTGTGAGGGAAAGTGAAGTGGAGTCATTTATTTCTCCGATTCTGGTGGAGATTCATGGTTTAGCTGGAGGGAACATGTAAGAAGCCCTGCAGGGTCTTGGCAGAGCATGGGACATAGACCTTTATTAGGATCCATAGGTAGGTTGTTTGAATTGGATTGATCAATTCAAACTCAAAAGAGTAGGAATTGCTAATTCAGTCAGGGGAGGGGAGTCCTATCTAAAGAACAAAAGGGGAAGGCAGATGGTGATGGGGAGTGATATCCTGGATCTGCTGTTACTTAGGATGTACTGTCAAGGGAAAGGGCAATGTCAGTTCAAGACCCCTGCAGAGCACTTGTGGTTAGTCACTCAGTCGGGCCCGACTCTTTGTGACACCAGGGACTGTAGCCCGCCAGGCTCCTCTGTCCATGGGGATTCTTCAGGCGAGAATACTGGATCGGGTTGCTATGCCCTCTTTCAGGGAATCATCCCAACCCAGGAATTGAACCCAGGTCTCCTGCATTGCAAGTGGATTCTTTACTGTCTGGGCCACCAGGGGAGCTGGCAGAACAGTAGGCTACATCAAATACACCAGCACTCATATGATGGAGGTGTTTAAGCTTTCACAATCACTGTCTCTGCTTTTAGGTTTCTTAGACGGTGGGCATTTTGAAGTTACAAATTTATATTGCAATTCAAAGCAATTACCCAAATATCTTTCACATAGGTGATTTGTTGTAGGTTATGGGTTTCGTGGAATTGGTGCATTTCATCTTAAATCATGTAAACTTTTTGTAAGAGTTCCTTTCTATCCTTTTCATGTCTGCGTGTTCTGTAGTAATATCCCCTATTTTATCTAATATCAGTAATCTTGTTTAGTGTAAACAAAAGAGGAGCCTTGGGAGGAAACCTAATGCCAGTAGGTTTTATTGAAGCCATTTTCAACTTGTTAGGGAGATACATATTAGCTTCCCACCTAAGTAATCCACACAACGGTAAGCTCTTACTCAAACAGGTTCAAGACAGTAAACTAACAGAGCATTTTGAGGACAGGAGAAATCATCTCTCCACTGCCCCTTTGCGGGCTGCATAGACCTACCGCCATTTTCACCACGCCCTCGCCGGTCGCGCACTGCCACGGTCCCGCCTCCGGAAGCCCGGCTTCTAAATTCGCGCTTGCGCAGTTTCTTACGGAAACGGAAGTGCGGAACCCAGAGTGACTGTCGGACCGTGTAGGGTAAGCGTCTCCTTTCTCGTGTAGATTTGCTCTGCGAGGCCCCCCGACTTTAGTCAAACCTCAGTGCCTTCGGAGTGACTAGGGATCTGAAATTTCAGCACCCGGTCCTCCGCCCCAAGTAAAACGAGTAGTCCCCTTACTGGTCGGGTATTTTGGGTTTAAATTCGTTTCGAGGTTTGTCCCTAACCTTGCCTTTCTGCCTTCGGTGCACGTAAATGCCTCCCTTCGCTACATTATCCCGCTTAAAACTCTTTACTACCTCAACCCTCATGTAAAGTCCTCTTTTGCGAGGTCCTTTTACGCCCTTCACCTCCTAGCTTAGCCCTCTCGCCCCTGGACGGCAGCGCTTCCCACCCGACCCGGGTAGAGGCCAGGCCCTCAACCTCAACCGGGACTTTGTGAAACCGTTTGTGTCTTTTCCCGCGAAGGGGTGCTGAAGAGCTCCGTGCCAGAGTCCTTTATATCTCATCTTTTTCGACAGGCAAAGTGATAGATAAGTGATACTAGAATAAAACCCCTTGTGAGGCTAACAAGTGGGCAGGCGAGAGGGTGCCATGGTCTGAGGACTTACTGGGCTACAGTTTGAAAAGGGGAAAGCGGGGAGGAGAAGCCCTTTCTTGTCTTTCTTGAGTAGACCTTTTGCTTCCGTCTTCAGCCCCTTCTCTAGGTTAGGCAATGGAGTTTTCTTGTTCCTGAAAGATCAAGTTAGATCCACAAATTACTGCTTTTTATGTGTGCAAAGAGAGTGTCCTAACGTAATGAGCTCACTGGGCACAATGTGGGTTTCATGCCACCATTGTTTTAATTGTTTTGTGGCTCATCTTGTGCTCTGTTGGTGGGTTTATTGCTGTGTAACCCTGCTAGGTTTTGTGGTTAAGCAAATCTGATGTCTTGTGTAATCATGGACTTACAGGCATCTCCCTTATTTTTTCTATTGACAGTGCCCTAAGTAGGGTAAACTTTTCTTTTCTTTTCTAAGTTTATTTATTTGGCTATGCAGCGTCTTATTTGTGGCGTGTGGTATCTAGCTCCCTGACCAGGAATCAAATCCAGGTTCCCTACATTGGGAGTGCAGAGTGCTAGTCACTGGACCACCAGGGAAGTCCCAGGATTAACCTGCTTTATCCCTTTACTCTGTCTCTATCTCTGGCCTTCTGGAGACCCCACCCCTCTCCTGAGAGCTCCCTCCCTCTCATCCCCACTGTCCTCCCTTCTCAGGCTGCTCCGTCAGCCACTCAGGCCTCCCCCCTTCATTGGGAGCCTTTCCTCACCCAGGCAGAAGTGACCTGGGGCAGCCATGTGACACATAGTGTTCTTCTATGTGTCACAAATTCCACCCGATGGACAGCCTTTTCCCGTAGGCAGGGGACCAGAAAAAGCAGAGAAATGAGCAACTGAGGGAACTAGAAAAACTGGAAACAAGAAAAGAATGAGGAAGAATAGCTGGGAATAGAAAGGGTGGCTGAGGGACTTGTTAAAAGAGTAAAATGAAAGCGGTTAAGCATTGAAAACACCAGGTGAATAAAATAAGTAAAAATTTAAAAAGATGATTCTCCACTGATAGGATCTGTCAATTTAAAAAAAAAACCACAATGTGAGGTTTGCAAGTGAACTTTTATTTGGGGCAAAATGAGGACTGCAGTCCAGGAGACAGCACTTCACATAGCTCTGAGAAACTGCTACAAAGAACAGGGGGAAAGGTCGGTATATATGTGACTTTTATGAAGCTTTGCTAATCACAAGGAACAGTCAGCACCATGAAGGATTTTAGTGCTTTTCTAGGTATGGGGAGATATAAGAATTGGGCTCATAAAATTGGCTCCTAAAAATCTGCAGACCCAGGCAGACCAGTTTTTCCTGAGCACAGAGTGCCTCATTTCTGTTCTCCACCCTAAAGTCCTTTCAGAGGATATTGAAGATCAACACCTGCAAAAGCACATGATTTAATCCTTGTAGAAGTATATAGGTAGATTGTGTTCTTCAGTCCCTAAGTCGTATCTGACTCTTTGAGTCCATGGACTGCAGCACATCAGGGTCCCTGTTGTCCACCATCTTGCCAAACTCAGGTCCGTTGAGTCAGTGACACTGTCTAATTGTCTCATCCTCTGCCACCTCCTTTTCCTCTTGCCTTCAATCTTTCCCGGCATCACAGTCTTTTCCAGTGAGTTGGCTTTCGCATTAGCTGGCCAAAGTACTGGAACTTCAGTATCAGTCCTACCAATGAATATTCAGGGTTGATTTCCCTTTGGATGATTGGTTTGATCTCCTTGCAATCCAGGGGACTCTCAAGAGTCTGATCCAACATCAGAGTTCAAAAGCATCAATTCTTTGGCCCTCAGCCTTCATTATGATCCAGCTCACACTTTTGTGCATGACTGCTGGCATGTAGGTAGATGGCAAGTGCCAGTTTATAGCTGACAGAGTAACATAGAGGGGCCTTGGATCAGCGGTGGGGCAGGGGCACCAAAGGAGAGGCACTTCACACAGAGTGGGGTGAGAGGATGAAAGAGCTGGACACNATGTAGGTAGATGGCAAGTGCCAGTTTGTAGCTGACAGAGTAACATAGAGGGGCTTTGGATCAGCAGTGGGGCAGGGGCACCAAAGGAGAGGCACTTCACACAGAGTGGGGTGAGAGGATGAAAGAGCTGGACACTTGGGCTGCAGAGCAGCATGGTGCTGGGAGAGAAGGAGGATCAAGTGTGACAAGAGGAAGCAAGAGCAGGAAGGATGCATTACCACCTGGAGTGTCAGAGACGGGGGAGCAGGGGAGGGAAGAGGGAGAGAAGGGGTGTAACTGGAGGGCAGAGAGGGAGCAGGGAGGGGCAAGAAAGAGTCAGCAACACAGATGGAGGACCGTCAGAAAGGGTGCAGAGACCAAGCATCTCGAGGGGAACAGTTTACAGCGTAGGCAGGACAGGTGTGAGGGAAGAAACAGGAACAGCAGGAGAGCAGAGGGGAAGAAAAGAGACAGGTAAACTGACTAAAATGGAAACACCTAGTAGAGCAGGTGGGTAGTGGGAACTGGATGCAGGTGGATGGTGAGTTGTTTGTTGTGGATAAGTTGTGGTATATGATTTCTTATTTTAGANAGGAGAGCAGAGGGGAAGAAAAGAGACAGGTAAACTGACTAAAATGGAAACACCTAGTAGAGCAGGTGGGTAGTGGGAACTGGATGCAGGTGGATGGTGAGTTGTTTGTTGTGGATAAGTTGTGGTATATGATTTCTTATTTTAGAATGTAATGTCTCTAATTGTACAGATGAGGATGAGAATTGCACAACTTGTGTTTGTGCATTCTGTAATTCTTTGTATCAGAGGATAACTTCCATTTGCAAATACTGTTTCTCCAGGGGACAGTGATTTAATTCACTCAGTTGTGAGTCATCCCCTTCACTTTTCCTGACATGGGACAGAGGATCAGGGAGAGGATAAAGGGGGCAAGAAGTGATTGAATCTGTCACTGCATGGTGTCTTAGAAGGAACATTGAGAGTTCTTTTTTGTGATGGGCTTGCTTTTCTTTTTTATATCTTTACATATTATTTGTTTTGTAGCATGGAAAAATGATTTAGTTCGTTCAGTTTCTACTTCCCTAGAAGAGGAACATTAACTTCTGTAACCACCAAAGGTTTTTGGTGGTCTTCTATAATCAAGTAATTCTTTTCTAAATGTTATGTTGACCCAAAATTATTAGATGATAAAAATTCACAAACTGTTTCTTTTGAAATGTGTTTCAGATATCTTGGAGGCCTGCCTGCTTTCTCCTCTTTCTCTTNAGGTTTTTGGTGGTCTTCTATAATCAAGTAATTCTTTTCTAAATGTTATGTTGACCCAAAATTATTAGATGATAAAAATTCACAAACTGTTTCTTTTGAAATGTGTTTCAGATATCTTGGAGGCCTGCCTGCTTTCTCCTCTTTCTCTTTTGTTTTGGAAAAGCTCTTTGGTATGTAATAAATCATTTTAGACAGTTTTGCTGGGTATTTGGTCTAGTTGTCAATGGTGTTTTATATTAACAGACAAATCCTAGTTTTACCAATTAGTCTAATATTTTGTTTTCTCCCTTTTTGTGTGTCCTGCTAAGAGGAAGAGGAGGAAACAAAAGGAAGAGAAGTCAGAAATGGCTCTTTTTCAGGTAAAGTCATATTCTTAGTTGTTTTTCAGTCTGTCCTTGAAATGACCTTCTTTGGACATGCTCATCTTTGAAGAATCTGAAGTATCCTGCCTGATAACCTGTATATTCGTCTTCTTTTTCAAGAGTTTTTTGGCTGTTTGCTGGCTCTTCTCTATGAATTTACGAATGATTGTTTTTCTATAGGTGCAAAAATTGCCTTTGAAATTTTGATAGGGATTCTTTATATCTGTAGACCACACCCCCTGCAGGGAAAGTGTGGAGTCCTAACCACTGGACCCTAATTTGGGAAGTCCCTAATTTGGTCATTTTTTGTAAAGAAAATTTTGCAATGAGACTTTATTGACTTGATTTTTATAGTTTGCTACTTTTAAGCAAAGAAAGTGTTCAGTTCAGTCGCTCAGTCGTGTCCAACTCTTCGTGACCCCATGAATCGCAGCACGCCAGGCCTCCCTGTCCATCACCATCTCCCAGAGTTCACTGAGACTCAACGTCCATCGAGTCCCTGATGCCATCCAGCCATCTCATCCTCTGTCGTCCCCTTCTCCTCCTGCCCCCAATCCCTCCCAGCATCAGAGACTTTTCCAATGAGTCAGCTCTTCGCATGAGGTGGCCAAAATACTGGAGTTTCAGCTTTAGCATCATTCCTTCCAAAGAAATCCCAGGGTTGATCTCCTTCCGAATGGACTGGTTGGATCTCCTTGCAGTCCAAGGGACTCTCAAGAGTCTTCTCCAACACCACAGTTCAAAAGCATCAATTCTTCGGCGCTTAGTCTTCCTCACAGTCCAACTCTCACATCCATACATGACCACAGGAAAAACCATAGCTTTGACTAGATGGACGTTAGTCGGCAAAGTAATGTCTCTGCTTTTGAATATACTAAGTTGGTCATGACTTGTCTTCCAAGGAGTAAGCGTCTTTTAATTTCATGGCTGCAGTCACCATCTGCAGTGATTTTAGAGCCCCCCAAAATAAAGTCGGACACTGTTTCCACTGTTTCCCCATCTATTTCCCATGAAGTGATGGGACCGGATGGCATGATCTTCGTTTTCTGAATGTTGAGCTTTAAGCCAACTTTTTCGCTCTCCAGAAGTGTTAACCTGTTTTTAATCAGTTTGACTGGCCTCTTAATTTCCATTGAAAAATTTTGGGGATATGTTAGGTCTTATCTGCTGGGTTGCAAGTGAAGGAATTTTTTTCTTTTTTTTTCTATTCTTTAAATTTTATTTTTAATTGGAGGATAGTTGCTTTACAATGTTGTGTTGGTTTCTGCCATACAACAACATGAATCATACATGGATATACATATGTGCACTACTTCTTGAGCTTCCTTTCCACCCAGATTTGGTCATTTTAAAAACATGAAGTTCCCACTGCATGATTACAGGGTGTGTTTCTTTCATATATATCTCCAGGGACTTCTTAAAGAGTTTCCTACTCTTCAGTTTAGTGGTCTTTGCGCCTAGTTGGCTGGTATTTTTTTTAAGGATTCTGTGGGATTGTCCTCGGATTTTCTGTTCACATTGTTCGTTGTGTATTGAAGTACAACTGATCTTGGTGTGCAGATATTTTATGCTGCAACTCTTCTAAGGTTTTTCTAAATTTTTGTTTTTTAATTTATTTTTGGCTGTGTTCTCTGTTGCTTCGAGTGGGCTTTGTCTAGTTGTGACAGTTGGAGGTTGCTTGCTAGTTGTGGTACATGCGCTTTTCATTACAGTTGCTTCTCTTGTTGGAAAGCACAGGCTCTAGGTGGGCAGGTTTCACTAGTTAGTTGCCCCATTGCATATGGGATCTTGCTGGACCGGGGACTAGCAGGCGGATTCTTTACCACTGGACCACTGGGAAAGTCCTTAATGTTTTTAGAGTAGTCAGTTCTTACAGTCTCTTTTGAGTTCTATATATAAAATCCTGTCACCTACAAAATAAAAGGTAATTTTGCTTTCTTTTCACTCTGGCTAGGTTTTTCAGTAGTTTCTTGAAGAGTAATGCAGAGTGTGCATCTTTCTCTTTCGTGGTTGTAAGGATTTAGCAGTGTGGACTTCCCTACTACTGCATCTTTGACTACCTGTTAATAAATTTGATGTGCTGTGTTTTTATTTTCATTCACATATTTTACAATTTTCCCTGTGATTTCTTCTTTGACTCGTTTCTTCTTAAACAATAAACTGCTTACTTTCCACTTTTGGAAGCTTTTCTGTTTTCCTTCTGCTGTTTATTTCTAGTATCATCTTACTGTTGTTAAAGGAGATACTCTTCTTTTTTTTAGAAGATAGTTTTTATGTTCTCAGCCTTCATATGTTGAACTTTGTTTTACGGTCTAGCATGTGGACTGTGAAATGGAGAAGGTTTAAAGACACATGCTGGAGAAGGATGTGATTTTTGCTGTTGTTGAGTAGAATGTTTTGTACATGTTTGTTGCTGCTGCTACATCACTTCAGTCATGTCCGACTCTGTGCGACCCCATAGACGGCAGCCCACCAGGCTCCTCTGTCCATGGGATTTGCCAGGCAAGAGTACTCGAGTGGATTGCCATTGCCTTCTCTGACGTGTTTGTTAGGTACAGTAATTCTACAGTGTTGTACAAGTGCTCAGTTTCCTTGTTGATCTTTTGGTTTCCATGTGCTGGTAAAACTCAGGTAGTAAAGTCTGATACTTATGGTGTGCTGTTATCTATTTCTGTTTTTACTTCTGTTAAGATCTTCATTTTCAGAGGAGCTCTGATGTTAGACATACACATATTTGTAATTGTTATATTTTCTTGGTAAACTTACCTTTTCCCGTTTCATATTTTGTGTCTTTTGTTAGGTTTTTCCTTAGATTGTTTTGTCTTTTGTCTGATATTGTGCAGTAACCCCTGCTCTCTTAAGAACTGAATATCTTTTTCCGTCCTTTCACTTTTCACCTTAGACTTGTGACAGTGCCCAGTTGTGGTACTATTTGGTGATGAAAGTAAAGTCCAATGCTGTGAAGAACAATATTACATAGGAACCTGGAATATTATTAGGTCCGGTGAATCAAGATAAATTGGAAGTGGTCAAACAGAAGATGGGAAGAGTGAACATTGACATTCTAGGAATCAGTGAACTGAAATGGACTGGAATGCATGAATTTCAGATGACCATTATATCTACTATTGTGGGCAACAATCCCTTAGAAGAAATGGAGTAACCCTCATAGTCAACAATAGCCCTGAAATGCAGCACTTGGTTGCAATCTCAAAAATAACAGAATGATATCGGTTTGTTTCCAAGGCAAACCATTTGACATCACAGTAATCCAAGTCTATGCCCCAACCTCTAATGCTAGAGAAGCTGAAGTCAAATGGTTCTATGAAGATCTACAGGATATTCTAGAACTAACACCAAAAAAAGATGTCCTTTTCATCTTAGGGGACTGGGATGCAAAAGTAGGCAATCAAGAGATACCTGTATTATTAGGTAAGTTTGGCCTTGGAGAACAAAATGAAGCAGGGCAAAGGCTAACAGAGTTTTGTCAAGAGAACACAATGGTCATAGCAAACACCCTCTTCCAACAACACAAGAGATGATTCTACACATGAACGTAACCAGATGGCCAGTACTGAAATGAGATTGATTATATTCTTTGCAGCCAAAGATGGAGAAGCTCTCTACAGTCAGCAGTAAAAAGACCTGAAGCTGATCGTGGCTCAGATCATGAGCTCCTTACTGCAAAATTCAGTCTTAAATTGAAGAAAGTAGGGAAAACCTGTAGGCCATTCAAGTATGACCTATGTCAAATCCCATATGATTATACAGTGGAGGTGATGATAGATTCAAGTGATTAGATTTGGTAGACAGATTGCCTGAAGAACTGTGGGTGGAGGTACATAATATTGTATAGGAGGTGATGACCAAAACCGTCCCCAAGAAAAAGAAATGCAAGAAGGCAAAATGGTTGCCTGAGGAGGCCTTACAAAGAGCTGAGAAAAGAAGAGAAGCGAGAAAGGGAAAGATATACTTCCTTGAATGCAGAGTTCCAGAGAATAGCAAGGAGAATAAAGAAAGCCTTCTTCAGTGACAAATGCAAAGAAATAAAGGAAAACAGCAGAATGGAAAGACTAGTGATCTTTTTAAGAAAATTGGAGTTACCAAGGGAACATTTCATGTAAGCTGGATTGAGAAAAGGCAGTGGACCCAGAGATCAAATTGCCAACGTATGCTGAGTCATAGAAAAAGCGTGGAAATTCGAAGAAAACATCTACTTCTGCTTCATTGTCTATACTAAAGCCTTTGTGTGGATCACAACAAACTGGAATATTCCTAAAGAGAGAGAAGTACCAGACCACCTTACCTGCCTCTTGAGAAACCTGTATGCAGGACAAGAAGGAGCACTTAGAATGAGACATGGAACAATGGACTGGTTCAGATTGGGAAAGGAGTATGTCAAGACTGTATATTGTCACCCTGCTTATTTAACTTATATGCAGTGTACATCATGAGAAATGCCAGGCTAGCTGAATCACAAACTGGAATCAAGATTGCCAGGAGAAATATCAATAACTTCAGATATGCAGATGGTACCGCTTTAATGGCAGAAAGTGAAGAGGAACCGAAGAGCCTCTTGTTGAAGGTGAAAGCGAAGAGTGAAAAAGCTGGCTTAAAAGTCAACATTCAAAAACGAAAATCATGGTATCTGATCCTATCGCTTCATGACAAATAGATGGGGGAAATGTCAAATTTCATTTTCTTGGGCTCCAAAATCACTGCAGACAGTGACTGCGGCCACAAAATTAAAAGATGCTTGCTCCTTGGAAAAGAATAGCTATGTCAAACCTAGATAGTGTTTTAAAAATTAGAGACAACACTTTGCCAGCAAAGGTCCATATAGTCAAATTTATGTTTTTTCTAGTAGTCAGTATGGATGTGAGAGTTGGACCATGAAGAAGGCTGAGCATCCGAAAAATTGATGCTTTTGAACTGTGGTGCTGGAGAAGACTCTAGAAAGTCCCTTGGACAGCAAGGCAATCAAACCAGTCAGTCCTAAAGGAAATCAACCCTGAATATTCATTGGAAGGACTGATGCTGAAGCTGAAACTCCAATACTGTGGCCACCTGAATCAAAGAACTGACTCATGGAAAAGACCCTGAGCTGGGAAAAACTGAGGGCAGGAGGAGAATGGGGGACAGAGGACGAGATGGTTGGTGGCAGCATTGACTCAATGGACATGAGTGAGCAAACTCAGGGTGATTGTGATGGACAGAGAAGCCTAGAGGGCTGCAGTTCATGTGGTTACAAAGAGTGGGAGAGGACTTAGCGACTGAAAGATAACAACAGTACCTTCCTGTGTAAGTTTAAATGGACAAAATTATATTTTTAATACAGTTATTTTGTTGAGGTTGGAATTAAAATACTCTACTTTTTTAAATGTCTGCACTGTTTTTCAGTAGCGTATTATAAAATCATGTTGACAAATGCAGTTCAGTATAGTTGATCTTTCAGTCATTTTCATTGTCTGGAAGATCCACATGAATAAAAGTGATGAGGAAAACATCTGAAAAATCTGTCTAGAATATATTCCTCTCATTTTTATTAATTTAGTGTTGATGTGTATACATACATTCAGTTCAGTCGCTCAGTCTCTCAGACTCTTTGTGGCCCCAAGGAATACAGGATGCCAGGCCTCCCTGTCCATCACCAACTCCCCTAGCTTGCTCACACTCATGTCCATTGAATCGGTGATGCCATCCAACCGTCTCCTCTCTCATCCCCTTCTCCTGCCTTCACTCTTTCCCAGCATCAGAGTCTTTTCCAATGAGTCAGTTCTTTGCATCAGGTGGCCAAAGTATTGGAGCTTCAGCATCAGTTCTTCCAATGAATATTCAGCACTGATTTCTTTTAGGATTGACTGGTTGGATCTCCTTGCAGTCTGGGGGACTCTCAAGAGTCTTCTCCAACACCACAGTTCAAAAGCATCAATTCTGTGTTGCTCAGCTTTCTTCATAGTCCAAGTCTCACATCCATACATGACTATGTATGGAAAAACCATAGCTTTGACTAGACAGACTTTCGTTGGCAAAGTAATGTCTCTGCTTTTTAATATGCTGTCTAGGGTTGTCATCGCTTTCCTTCCAAGGAGCAAGCGTTTTTTAATTTCATGGCTGCAGTCACCATCTGCAGTGATTTTGAAGCACAAGAAAATAAAGTCTCTCACTGTTTCCATTGTTTCCCCATCTATTTGCCATGCGGTAATGGGTCTGGATACCATGATCCTAGTTTTTTGAATGTTGAGTTTTAAGCATTTTAAGTACATGCATTTTAGTATATGCATTCATGGATATGCAGTTCCATGCTTTATATAAAAGTCATGATTTAAAACTATAATATCTTTTTGTTATAGCAATTATATTTCTAACATATTCTCTGGCTTCCAACTTTTTCTACACTATCATATTAATGGTTTAAGTAATAATAAAATTACTAACATTTCTTGTGCATGTGTATGCACACACATTTATAAAGACCTTTTAGGCCAATATATGTTGTGCTCCTTGAACTTCTTTCATGTTTTCTCCATGAAACATTCTGGCAATATACTTTTAATGTTCTCTGTGTTGCTTAACTCTTTCATTTTAAACTTCAGTTCTAAAGTCCAGCCTTAGGAGTTCAGTTGCTTGCTCTGTGATTCCTTAACTTCAAGACCTGATTGGAGTTTCTCCTTGTGTTTTTGACACAGGTCTCATCTGCAAGATCAGAATAGGTCTTTCTCTAATGAGCTGTGATACTGACAACAAGTTAATACATGTAAAACATTTAGAGTAATGTATTTCAGACAGGAAGTTCAAATGTTGTTCATCTTTGCTGCTCCTGTCATCATTGTGATTAAAAATTTTAAGTTTTCCTTAAACACACTATAGACTTTGTCATCACTGAAGGTCACTCATGCTCCTCCACATCCAGCTTTGATCATCCCTCAGTGATGGAACATACTAAGAATTTCATATAGACAGCCCAGCTTTGAATTTTTATTTGTATATGTTTCATGTATTTCATAAGGAAATGAAAGACCTGTATCTATTTGGAGGATATTGTGATCTTTATGATAAAGCATAAGAAATTAAATTAGACAAAGGTAGTGTCAAATATCTTCACATGGCTCTGTCACAATACCTACTTCAACTTGATCTTTTCACCTCTACTCATTTTATATGCAAGTAAGAACTCTGCTCATGTTCCTCTGGTTAAGTGTTTTTATTTTAAACTTAAGGCACAATTGACCTTCAAGGATGTGGCCATTGAATTCTCTCCAGAAGAGTGGGAATGTCTGGACCCTGCTCAGAAGACTTTGTACAGGGACGTGATGGTGGAGACCCTCAGGAACCTGCTCTCTGTGGGTGAGGATAATTTCCTTCCAAAAGTTGGGAGGGTATTTTTGCATTTACTGCTCTTGGCCTTTTGGAACTCCCTATCTTGCTTAATAGAGCTCAAAGCCATGTTGATTCAGGCATGAAAACCTTCATCATGTAGGCTCAGGAGTTTAAACATGCCCTTCCTTCAGATGATCTGGCCACTTCATGTTAGGAGTTTTTCCAACACTCAGTGTCTAACCCCCATCTAGTAACTTTTAAAATATTTTAATTCTCTGTATCCTACTTCTGTGCTTTTGACTCAGTACTTATTAGAAGAGTGTTGGATGATACCTGCATATTACATTGTTCCCCTCTGAATCAAAAACATGGCAGGCAGTTGATGAATTTATGAAACATTTTTCCAGAGCCACCTGTACTGTCCTCACTCTCATGTGAACACAGAGTTGAGATTCTGGAAAAACCACAGTAGTTGACTTTCTTTCCCTCATATTTTTCTTTTAAGAAATAATTAATTTATTTTTTATTTTGTTGGATCTTCATTGCTGTGCGGGCTTTTCTCTGGATGCAGCAAAGTTGTGATGTGCAATCTTCTCTTGTTACGGAGCGTGGGCTCTGAACTGTCAGGGCTTCGTAGTTTTGGCTCCTGGACTTGAGAGCACAGGCTTCATAGTTGTGGCTCAGGGCCTTATTTTTTCCGTGTCATGTGAGATCTTCTTGGATCAGAGTTTGAATCTGTATCTCCTGCTTTGGCAGGTGGATTCTTTGCCACTGAGCCACCAGGGAAGCCCCTAGTGACCACCTGCTTTGATCCTCAAAAAATGGTTTGAGAATTTTTTCTAGAGATAGCATCGTCCAAGTCCACATCCTCATGCAAGGGTATTGAATAAACTATTTTTGATGCCTGGGTGCACCATTCTATGTCCCCACTTAAGCTTGAAGCATCTTAATGAGAGAGCTTGAGAATTCCCTCTTGGTCCAGTGTTTAGGTGCAGGTTCCGTCTCTGGTCATCGAACTGAGATCCCACAGACCATGGTGTGGAACGCTCCTCTTCTCCAAACAAATACCGAGACAGCTTGTGAGGTGGAGTGATACCTTCAGTGATGAACCGTCATTTGGTTTTGGCTCTGCTGCTTTCATTTTGTACATTTCTATGCATAATAAAT
>SJYV01037914.1:0-13011 GCA_006410875.1 Neotragus pygmaeus | reverse complement strand
TATATATATAAAATGATGCTTCTAAAAAGCATCAGTAGAGTCACATAATTTTTTTTTTGTATTCTCAAGTAATAGATTTAAGTATTAGGTGTTGTGCAATTATGATGCAATTCACAAAGGAGGAAGAGGTATGGTAGCTGTTTACGTCTCCTGATGATCTCTCCACTGTAATTCGCAGGTTGCATGAAGCGGCAAGCTTTTACCAACGTGCTCTGCTGGCAAATGCTCTCACTAGTGCGCTGAGGCTGCACCAAAGATTACCACACTTCCAGTTAAGCAGAGCATTCCTGGCCCAGGCTTTGTTAGAGGACAGCTGCCACTACCTGTTGTATTCACTCATCTTTGTCAATTCCTACCCTGTTACAAGTATCCTTTTTTACGGTTTTGACAGTGAAATTGCCTACTGAATGTAGGGAGATCAATTTTGATTTTTTTTTTGCTACTGGAAGGATTCAGCAATGAGGGTGTTGCATGAAGCCTGGGTTGGTTAGTTTGTTGGCACTTCATTTGAAAGCAGATACTTTAAGTGTAAGAGTTTCTGACTCTAAAATGTGAAGTCCAAAGTTTGAAGAGGTGATTGGGAATTTTAAACTTTTTATATTTGATCTTATAAACTTCTCTGTTAGCAGTGGATATTGCAAAATTCAGATTCAAAGCACAATCCAATGGAGGACTTAAATTTCAATATGTAAATTTCTTTCATTTAATTCACACCCTCTTTGGGAAGATATCCAGATGTCTTGCTTTAAGAAAAGAGAAATTCTTAGCTGTATCTTTTAACTTTCAGTAAGCTAGAAACAAAAGGAAATTAATCAAGAAATAACTTATATTTAAGGCGAGAATGAGGTAATTAATAAAGTAAAAAGAAATTAGTATTTGCTTTGAATAGCCTGAAATGCAGGAGACGCTGGTTCAATTCCTGGGTTGGAAAGATCCTCTGGAGAAGGGACAGGCTACCCACTTCAGTATTCTTGGGCTTCCCTGGTGGCTCAGATGGTAAATGCAGGGGACCTGAGTTTGATCCCTGGGTTGGGGAGATCCCCTGGAGGATGACATAGCAACCCACTCCAGTATTCTTGCCTGGAGAATCTCCATGGACAGAGAAGCCTAGCAGGCTCTGATCCATGGGGTCGAAAAGAGTCAGACACAACTGAGTCACTAAGCACAGCACAGCACGAAGTAGAAAATAAGGACAGACACATGGATTTTGGGAATTTGTAAGTTTATACATTTCAGAAATATGTTGTGGGATAATAGGTATTTTTTAAATGGAGAGGAAGAGATTCTGCAGTTTGACGTTTGGGAATCTAGATTTAACATTGCTAAACAGATTCTTTACTGTGGGACCTTTGATATGGTAATGTGCATTGTGAGACTAAGAGTTACCAGTCTTTGCTAAATTTAATCATTTTAATCCGTTGTCCATCCAGCTCGCCAGCTCCCCAGGTCCTCTTGAATCATCCCTCAGGAAGATATTCTGTACTTTAAGAAGTGTTGCTCTTAAGTGTTCTTGAATATTTATGATACAGCTGTACATAATGGAAAGCACAATAAAATATGTCTCTAACACAAGTCTTAAGGAAAAGAGAATGGAAGGAAAATTTTTTTGAGCACTTGTTTTGCCAGTATATATGAACTTGACATATTTAATCCTTGCAACATTCTAAAGAAAATTATTATGAGCATTGTATTATTAATAAGTATACTGAGGCTCAAGGAGTTTAAAATAACCTGCCTGATAGCACATTGGCAAGTAAATAGTAGTGTAGGTAAAACTCGCTAGATAATCCTTGTACTGCAGCTGTAAGCGATTAGCACGTTTGTTGACATATCATTGGATTGACCTGTTTTTATCAGCCACATTCGTTGAGGTTCTTTACAATCAGCGATCTTAAAATTCTTGCTTTTCTGAGATATAATGGGAAATTATATAAAGATTCTTGTTTCTGCCCTTAGTAGCTTAAAATTTCCTTGAAGAGAAAAATAGAAATCGTAGAAACTGTTTTCTAGATACTAATGTAGAGCAAATTGAACACATCAGTTATGACCTCTGGGACAGTTGCATTGAGTGAATCCTGAGATGCTGCCAAATGACTCAGTGACAGTGAAGACAACCTCTCTGCCTTTTGTGTCCAGTTATTTGCTATGCCATCTCTAGGGAATGTTGAAGATTAAGGATTTAGTGTTCTTTAATTCTTACTGGGAGGGGAGTATGTAGTGGGAACAACATAAGCTATTAATTGACAAGAAATACTAATCTGATTCCTAAAGTAGTTAGGTATTACATTAGTAAAAGTGAGCCCAAAGTCATNATGCTGCAGAGCAACGAAGCCCACACGCCACAACTACTGAAGCCTGCCCACTTAGAGCCCATGCTCTGCTTCAAGAGAAGCCACCTCAGTGAGAAGCCTGCACACTGCAATGAAGAGTAGCCCCTGCTCACCACAACTATATAAAAAAAAAAAGCCCACATGGCAACAAAGACCCTGCACAGCCGTAAATTAATTAATTCAAAAAATACAATGGATCCTTGAACAACACTGGGTTTAAACTGTGTGGGTCCACTTATTTGTGTATTTTTTTTAATACATACATACTACAGGACTACACATCTGCAGTTGGTTGAATCCATGGGTGCAGATTCACAGATGTAGAGGGCCAACTATAAAGTCAGAACTAGATTTTTGACTGTATGGAGTGTAGGCACCCCAAACCCCCACATTGTTCAAGAGTCAACTGTATCTCAAAAATGTCTACTGAAACCATTTTTTCCTCTCTGTCCCCACAGCCATAGTCCAGGCTCTTATTTCTCTTACCTGAACTACTGCAATTGACTATCAGCTGGTTTTCCTATCACCAGTCTCCCAAACTCATACTCATCTCTTACTATGCTGTTGCTGCTGCTGCTAAGTCACTTCAGTTGTGTTTGACTCTGTGCAACCCCATAGATGGCAGCCTACCAGGCTCACCCGTCCCTGGGATTCTCNACTGCAATTGACTATCAGCTGGTTTTCCTATCACCAGTCTCCCAAACTCATACTCATCTCTTACTATGCTGTTGCTGCTGCTGCTAAGTCACTTCAGTTGTGTTTGACTCTGTGCAACCCCATAGATGGCAGCCTACCAGGCTCACCCGTCCCTGGGATTCTCCAGGCAAGAACACTGGAGTGGGTTGCCATGTCCTTCTCCAATGCATTCAAGTGAAAAGTGAAAGTGAAGTCGCTCAGTCATGTCCAACTCTTCGAGACTCCATGGACTGTAGCTTACCAGGCTCCTCTGTCCATAATCTCCACCAAATTCTTCACCATAATCTTCCAAAATAGAGTTGTTCTGAAATATACATCTACTCATTTAACTCACCCACTTTAAAANGAGTTGACTCATTGGAAAAGATTCTGATGCTTGGAGGGATTGAGGGCAGGAGGAGAAGGGGACAACAGAGAATGAGATTGCTTGATGGCATCATGGACTCGATGGACATGAGTCTGAGTGAACTCTGGGCGTTGGTGATGGACAGGGAGGCCTGGCTGTGATTCATGGGGTTGCAGAGTCAGACATGACTGAGAGACTGAACTGAACTGAAGTGAACACTATCTTTCATAAAGGAGTCTTTTGCACACACCAAATAGCTGATATCATAGTAAGCAATGCAGATCCGTATAGATAGCAAAGTTCCCCAAAGTATAATCAGAGATCAAACAACACATTGATTTAAAAAGGCAGTTATTATTAATAGCTACACATTTCTACATATAAAACAGACAAACAACAGGGACCTACTGTTTGGCAGGGACCTATATTCAATATCCCGTGATGGTCTAGAATGGAATAGAATCTGAAGAAACAATATGTGTGTGTGTGTGTATATATATATATATATATATATTTGCTATACACCTGAAATCAATACAACATTGTTAATCAACTATACNTACTGTTTGGCAGGGACCTATATTCAATATCCCGTGATGGTCTAGAATGGAATAGAATCTGAAGAAACAATATGTGTGTGTGTATATATATATATATATATATATATATTTGCTATACACCTGAAATCAATACAACATTGTTAATCAACTATACTTCAATAAATCTTTTTGTTTTGAAAAGTAGAAAATTAATTTAAGGGGTTTTCCCTGGCAGCCCAGTTGTTAAGACTTCTCTTTTCAATGCAGGGGGTGCAGCTTTGATCCCTCGTCAGGGAATCAATATCTCACATGCTTCACAGCCAAAGGAAAAAAATAAAATAAAATAAAAGCAATGTTGCTACAAATTCATAAAGACCTCAAAAGAAATTATCTGTATCATATTTTTTTANTTCATAGTCCCTACTTTTTTAAAAAGAGAAATGGAACTACTCAAAAAAAAAAAAATTAAGGGAAAAAAAACTAAGAGGAAATTCCTCAAATTAAACAAGCTTAAATATTGGCAGTATGTGGACTAAAACACACTCAAAATGTGATATATATTTCCTGAAACTGTTAGTTAAGTGGAAAGAATCATTTTTCTGTATTTTCTTAAATAGAATTTGCCAAAGCCTGGGTGGTCCATAAGTTTAAAATAATAACAATTTGCTCTCCAATCTGGCCTCATTTAGCTTCCTTTTTCACTTTAACATCTTGAATTTCTCCCAGTGCTTAGTTTGCAATTCACTCAACAACAACAACGACAACAACAACAAAGGCTAAAAGCAAATATACTTAGGGAAAAAANAATAATAACAATTTGCTCTCCAATCTGGCCTCATTTAGCTTCCTTTTTCACTTTAACATCTTGAATTTCTCCCAGTGCTTAGTTTGCAATTCACTCAACAACAACAACGACAACAACAACAAAGGCTAAAAGCAAATATACTTAGGGAAAAAAAGGCAAAATAAAACAATAGCTTCAAGTTTGGGCTCAACTAACAAGTAAATTATTTATACAGAAAAAAAATATCTTCTCATTTCAACAGGTTGTTGTTATTCCTGCTTACCTAGACTCTATTTCCTTTCTCTTTCTATTGTACTCTGCTGTAATAATAATTTTCTTAATGCAAAACTCAGAAGCACTCAGTAACCTATCCCCGACTGCCACCCCTTGCAGTACAGACAAGATGTTTAGCAGAGAGAGGCCACAGGGAATCAGTTCTTGGAAAGCTACAGGAGAGAGGAACACATTCATCTTTGAAACTGTGAGGGATCTCTGGGGAGATCAAAGACCAGCCCCAGCTGTGGGTGGAGAGGCGTGCAGAGACGGAGGGACAGGTGAGCCAGCGCTGTTAGTTTCTGCTCAGCCTCTCCCAGATTTCGTGTGACCGAGGCTCACCCCGTTAGGACCCAGGAGGCACACAACAAGAGCCCACATGGTGGGGGAGGCTGGGCAGCCGCCGTGAGCACCCGCTCCTCCCAGCCGCCTCGCCAGCCTGCATCAGAGATGTTAGATCACATCTGAGGGACCCGTCTTCTCCCTTTAAAACTTCAAAGGAGAACCCTCGCCTGCGGAGTGCTTAGTTGGAGAGAGGGGCAACAGAGGAGCAGTGGTCTGCAGTTCCAGCATCAAGGACTCTCTCCCTGGGGCTCACCTTCTAGCCTCTGCTTAAAGTCAAAAGGAAGTCGTAAACCAGAGCCTAAGCCTTGGCGTCTTGTTCTGGTCTGATAAGTCTGGGGGAACATGGGTTCACAACCTAAATAACCAAGGTTGCTGCTGCTAAGTCGCTTCAGTCATGTCTGACTCTGTGCGACCCCATAAACGGCAGCCCACCAGGCTCCCCCGTCCCTGGGATCCTCCAGGCAAGAACACTGGAGTATGTTGCCATTTCCTTCTCCAATGCATGCAAGTGAAAAGTGAAAGTGAAGTCGCTCAGTCGTGTTCAACTCCTAGCGACCCCATGGACTGCAGCCCACCAGGCTCCTCCGTCCATGGGATTTGCCAGGCAAACACTGGAGTGGGGTGCCACTGCAGAACCACTCTAAAAGGAAAACCACAAACTACAACATAGATCATATCAAGCAGAAATGCTAGAACAGGCAGATTAAGAATTTAAAATAAGCAACAACCAATGTTGCCAAAAAGATACTGGTAACATGAAGCAGGAAAAAAGTAAAAAAACGAAAGAGAGAGAGAGCCAAATGGAAGGATTAACTATAAAAAAAGAAATAATACTTAAAGAATAGTAGATGGGATAAATAGCAAGCTGAATGCAGCTAAACTGCAAAACCAAAAGAGCAGACTGAGGAAATCTCCTGGGAGGCATAAAAAATAGGATAAAGAAACAAATATGGAAATAAAAAGTTAAGAAGCATGGAAGATAGAAAGCAGACAGGCTGACATATGGAAAATAGGAATCCAAAGGAGAGATAACTAAAAGGAGGGGGAGGGAATATTTAAGGAGATAATAAAAATAAACAGCCCTGAAGTAAAGAAAGATGAAAGAACTCAGATGGAAGCAACTGGGTGCCAAATAAGAGAGATTAAGAACTCAGAAACAATATGAGGAAATTTAAGCACATAAAAGATAAAGAAAATTCTAAGTGCTTCCAGAGGGAAAGAACATCTATGAAGCTACAAGAATCAGATTTCTTAACAGCAATACTAGATCCAAAGCTTTGGAGATTCTCCAGATATGCTGCTGTTGACTTCTAATTTAACTCCACTGTGGTCTGAAACACACTTTATATCATCTGAATCTTTTTAAATGGGTTGAGACTTGTCTTATGGCTCAAATTGTGGTCTATCTTGAACAGACACTTTACCCAAGAAGATATATAAATGGCAGATAAGCACATGAAAAGATGCTCAACACAATTAGTCTTTAGGGAAATGCAAAATAAAACCATAATGAATTGCCTCCACATACTAACCATACCAAGTGTTGCCAAGCATATAGAGAACTGGAAATCTCAGGGACTGCTGGTTGGTTCAGGAACTTTAGAAAGTAGTTCAGTAGTTTCTTAAAAAGTTCAACATACATCTTCCATCTGACCGAGCCATTCCACCCCAATGTATTATCCAAAGAAAAAGAAAATATATATCCATACAAAGACTTGTCGAGTGTTCTTAGCAAACTTATTGGTAATAGCCCAAACCGCAAACAATCCAAATATCCATTAACAAGGGAGTGGATAAACAAAGTACATTTATAGAATGGAATACTACCCAGCAATACAAAAGAATAAACTACTGATACACAAAATAACATAAATAAACCTCAAAATAAATGCTAAATGAGACAAACAGAAAAAGTTCATAGTATTAGATTTATATTAAACCCTAAAAATGCAGCTAATCTACAGTGATAAAAAAGCAAGCAAGTGGTTGCCTGGAGACAGGGAAGAAGGGCTGAAAGAAATGACAGCAGGATTACAAAACAGCAGGAGAAAACTTTTGAGGGAGATGAATATACTCATTATTGTGATATTATCGTGATTATAGTAATGATTTCATGACAATATACATGTGCTAAAACTTATTAAAATGTACGCTTTGAATACATGCAGTTTCCTATATGTCTTTGTTGCTGTTTTTCAGTCACTAACGCGTGTCTGATTCTTTGCAACCCCATGGACTGCAGCACACCAGGCCTCCCTGTCCCTCGCTATCTCCCAGCGTTTGCCCAAGTTCATGTCCATTGAATTGGTGATGCTATGCAATCATCTCATTCTCTGTTGCCCCCTTCTCATTTTGCCTTCAGTCTTTCCCAGCATCAGGGTCTTTTCCAATGAATTGGCTCTTTGCATCAGGTGGCCAAAGTATTGGAGCTTCAGCTTCAGCATCAGTCCTTCCAATGAGTATTTAAGGTTGATTTCCTTTAGGATTGACTGGTTTGGTCTCCTTGTTGCCCAATGGACTCTAAGAGTCTTCTCCAGCACCACAGTTCAAAAGCATCAATTATTTGGTGCTCAGCCTTCTTTATGGTCCAGCTCTAATATCCATACATGACTACTGGAAAAACCATAACTTTGACTATGCAGACCTTTGCTGGCAAAGTGATGTCTTTGCTTTTTAATACGCTGTCTAGTTTTAGCTTTTTTTCCCAAGAAGCAATCATCTTCTAATTTCATGGCTGTAGTCACCACCTGCAGTGATTTTGGAGCCCAAGAAGAGAGAATCTGTGACTGTTTCCCCATCTATTTGCCATGAAGTGATGGAACCAAATGCCATGATCTTAGATTTTTTTATGTTGAGCTTTAAGCCAGCTCTTTCACTCTTTTCTTTCACCATCATCAAGAGGCTCTGTTGTTTCTCTTCACTTTATGCCATTAAGTGATATCATCTGCATGTCTGACGTTGATATTTCTCCCATCAATCTTGATTCCAGCTTGAGACTTATCCAGCCTGGTATTTCTCTTGATGTACTCTGTATATAAGTTAAATAAAAGGGTGACAACACATAGCCTTGTTGTACTCCTTTCTGAATATTGAACCAGTCCTTTGTTCAATGTCCATTCTAACTGTTGCTTCTTGACCTGCATACAAGGAGACAGGTAAGATGGTCTGGTATTCCCATCTCTTTAGGAATGTTCCACAGTTGGTTGTGATCCACACAGTCAAAGGCTTTAGTATAGTCAATGAAACAGAAGTAGATGTTTTTCTGGAATTCCCTTGCTCTCTCTATGATCCAAAGAATGTTGGCAATTTGATCTCTGGTTCCTCTACCTTTTCTAAATCCAGCTGTACATCTGGAAGTTCTCGATTCAGGAAATATTGAAGCCTAACTTACAGGATTTTGTGCATTACCTTACTAGCATGGGAAATGAGTGCAACTGTCTCGTAGTTTGAACATTTTTTAGCACTGTCCTTTGGAATTGGGATGAAAATTGACCTTTTCCAGTCCTGTAGCCACTACGGGGTTTTCCAAATTTGCTAACATATTGAGTGCAGCACTTTCACAGCATCATCTTTTAGGATTTTTAAATACCTCAGCTGGAATTCCATCACCTCCATTAGCTTTGTTGGTAGTAATGCTTCCAACTTGAAGCAACAAGGCCCACTTGGCTTCACACTCCAGGATGTCTGGCTCTGGGTGAGTGACCACACCATCGTGGTTATCTAGGTCATTAAGAGCTTTTTTGTACAATTCTCTGTGTATTCTTGCCTCCTCTTCTTAATCTCTTCTGCCTCTGTTAGGTCCTTACCTGTCCTTTATCATGCCAGTCCTTGTATGATATGCTCCTTTGATATCTCCAATTTTCTTGAAGAGATCTCTAGTCTTTCCCATCCTATTCTTTTCCTCTATTTCTTTGCATTGTTCATTGAAGAAGGCCTTCTTATCTCTCCTTGCTATTTTCTGGAACTCTGTATTCAGTTGGGTATATCTTTCCCTTTCTCCCTAGCTTTTTGCAAGGTGTCCTGTATGTCTACCATACCTCAGTTTAGCTGTTTAAATGGAAACAAACAAACAAAAGTTACTAGAAGTTAAAATTTAGTCTGGAAAAAAAAGATATATGAAACACAGACCCCAATTTTTTACTTTTAAAAAATGAGCTAAAAGTGGGGGGAGGGGTGACTGACCTATATACACTCCTGATACTATGCATAAAATAGATAACTAATGAGAACCTCTGTGTAGCTCAGGGAACCCTACTCAGTGCTCTGTGATGACCTTAATGGGAAGGAAATCCAAAACAGAGGGATATATGTATCCGTATAGCTGATTCACTTTGCTACACAGCAGAAACCAACCCAACATTGTAAAACAACTATACTCCAATAAAAATAGATAAAAATAAAAAATGAGCAAAGAAAAGAAGGCTTAAAATAAAAATACGTATTTATAGTAATCCAGAACTAAAGCACTAGGTAACATCAATCCAGCAGTGGATGGGAGAAGCCGAAAGGAGTTGAGCTGACATCCATCAGGTGGAGTCCAGGNCACTTTGCTACACAGCAGAAACCAACCCAACATTGTAAAACAACTATACTCCAATAAAAATAGATAAAAATTAAAAAATGAGCAAAGAAAAGAAAGCTTAAAATAAAAATACATATTTATAGTAATCCAGAACTAAAACCCTAGATAATATCAATCCAGTGGTGGACGGGAGAAGCCAAAGGGAGATGAGCTGACATCCATCAGGTGGAGTCCAGGCAGGATGCAGGGACGCACAGCTGTTGCTAACAGTGAGAGCTGAACATAATCAAGGAATTGGTAGCCAGGTTGTAAAGAACTGGAAAGTCAAAAAGGGAAACATTACCACCACCCCAAGCCTTCTTTTCCCCAGCAGTGGAGTTGTGCCCGGAGCAAGAGCTGACCCTGGTTTGCAGGGCTCCCAATATCCCCTGTCCTCCACTCTCCCCACTCCCCCCTAACTCCAACCTCACCTTGACTTCCCAAGAGTAACACCCCCTCCCCAGAGCTCTCAGTTCCGCTCTGCCGGGCTCCTCCTCCACATTTCTAGATTTTAATAATTTCCATCTCCTCAAATATTTTCAGAAATATTGGGGAAATATAAACACCACTTGTTGAAGAAATAATTAAGAAATTTTCACTGATTTTTCAAGCCAGATAACAGCAGTAAAGTTATGTTTCCCCCCCAAAAGTCTTTATCTTTTAAAGAGTCATACTGAAGTAGTTACAATTGAAATAATATTGATATTATGTCTGTTATTTTTCTCAAAATAATCTGACAGGAGGGATTGCTAAAGGAGATGAGGCTATAGATTTTTAAAAAGTAATAATCACTAATAATAATAAATAATCACTAATCACTAATTGATTATTATTACAAATGGATAATGCATAGGAGTTTGTTGACATTTGAAATCTTCCACAATGAAGAGTATTTTAAAAAGCTTAAACACAATAATATTTATATCATGAAAACACATACAAAAAAGTATGACTATCTAGTGCATTAGCATGGTGGCCATTGCTGGGAGTGGGGATAAAAGGAAATAAAACTGAATGAATGAAGCACAAGAGTCTAGCACAGACCATTGACCAAACTTTGCCCTAAACTAAGGATTACAGTTGGCTCAACTTTAGTACAATATAGGACAAAACAAAGTCCCAAGTCTTTAGATGGGCATTTTAGGTCTTCTAGATTTGGATTTGACCTACTTTTAAAACATTTTTTATCATTCGCCTTCAAAATCTAACATTCCGTCAAAATGGGATGTCCACTTGGGTCACGAGCAGCCAGTTCTCTTGCATGGTGTAGTTCCTAATGCTCCTACTGCCCCTGACTCTGTATCTGCATCCAGTCTCTGCATAGCAATTTGTCACTGGTCCTTCAAGGTCTAGCCCATATAACAGCTCCACTGACGCCTCGCCAGTGACCCTTTCTTCCAATGGAGAAAAATCTATGTATAAAACAAAACAGAAACAAAAAACACAGCACTTCATCACAATTTTGCTTAAATAATTATCCATTTCTAATTTGTACTACAGGGCTTGGGTTTTTTGTTTGTTTGTGTTGTAATTTACTGTAGCTCTAAAGATCCAGTTCTTCGCAGTGCAGTATCCTAGGAAACGTACCACTTGTATTCATCTCTGTATCCCATGCTTAGTTTTAGCACTGTGTCTCGAATATTGCAAGTGTCTCCTGAATGATCAGTGAGGGAAGAAGGCAGAAAGGGTGGGAGGGAAGAAAAGAAAGGTTGAAATGAATGAATGAACTGTGTTTCAATTCCCTGGTTCTCTCAAGGAAGAAAACTCATTAAAAAAAAAAAAAAATCCAAACTCAAAACTGTGGGAATGAATTTTTAGGAAAAGATGTCATCACTTTTGTAATTGTTGCCTCTCAGTTGTCCAGAGCTTCCTTTTTTTAAAAGCTGCTGCTGCTGCTGCTAAGTCGCTTGTGAGCACATATATCAAATTGGATGAAAGAAAGAAAGATGTAAAGTAAACACTGAAAAACATGTTCAGACGCCGTTTTGTTAGGACACTGTCCCCATTTTATGCCCGAAACAAGGGCAGGAACATGGAAGGCAGATTTCAACTCGTTGCATTTTGAGGAGAGGTGTGCTTCCTTGAACTTACCCTACCTCCCAAAGCTGATAGACTTAGCAAGAGGCCAAAACAGGCAGGAGGACAAAGAAAACTCAGTCTTCTTATAGGTGGTGGCATAGAGAGCTGGGCAAGACTGAAGGCAGGAGGAGAAGGGACGACAGAGGATGAGATGGTTGATAGCATCACCAGCTTGATGGGCATGAGTCTGAGCAAGCTCCAGGAGTTGGTGGTGGACAGGGAAGCCTGGCGTGCTGCAGTCCATGGGATCGCAGAGTCGGACACGACTGAACTGAACTGATAGAGAGTCTGGAGCTATCATCCCCTGCCTTATTTTCATTGGTCTGTGACTTTGAACAAGTCATTCAACCTCCGATCTTCTGAGTTCCCTGATTTTACAATGGGGCATCAACTATTGTAGTCCCCATTGTTCTTGCTGACTGTCTTTTCTGAATTTTCTTGTAAATGACTTGATGCCTTTTGGGGGGAAAGGTGGCTGCTGCAGCGTTTCCTTAAGAAGGAACCACCTGGACATTCTAAGGAGACTAGTCTCCGAAGGAGGGTGGGTGAAAAGGAGGGATGCAGGCCCTAAACGGCTTGGAGACCACCTGGCTTCCAGCAGAGCTGGGCGCCGGGGACGTCTCAGACTCTGTCTCAGCCTCCGTCTCAGCTTCCACACTGGGATGTCACCGAGATTCCTACGACCGCACGTTGCCGGCGACAGCATCCTGGGACTTTCCTCTCTCTGCAGACCTGGGAAGGCTCTGGAGGGCATCCCTGGTGTCGGAGGATGCAGAAGGCGGGGGCCCAGACAGACCTGGAGAGAGAGCTGAGTCCTTCCCGGAGACAGGAGAGGGGCGGCTTCTAAGCCTGATGTCCGGCGCCTCCTCCAGGGCTCTAGAAACAGGTGCCATGAAATTAGAAGACGCTTACTCCTTGGAAGAAAAGTTACGACCAACCTAGATGGCATATTCAAAAGCAGAGACATTACTTTGCGGACTAAGGTCCTTCTAGTCAATACTATGGTTTTTCCTGTGGTCATGTATGGATGTGAGAGTTGGACTGTGAAGAAGGCTGAG
>SJYV01037913.1:0-12007 GCA_006410875.1 Neotragus pygmaeus | reverse complement strand
GTGGGGGCGGGGGGAGCAGTGTCTGGAAATGGTGGGAACCATTCTAGACCCTCTTTCACTCTGTCCCTAATTCAGGAGCTCAGATGAGAAACTGTCCCAAAAAGGCCTGCAGAATCCCTGGTAGGAAAGACAGGGCAGGTAGGCCACAGCCTGGATGCTGAAAATGGAAATTCTGGCTACTGATTAGAAAACAGAAAAATTATCTTGAGTACCCTGGTGTGGCCAGCTGTCTCCCCAAGTGGCTGCCAACTGACAGAGGTGATTTTAATTACCTGCTGTGGGCAGAGTGGCTGGATGGTACTGGCCAATGCTGATCATTCTGGAATGAATCTTCTGTTCCTCTGGTAGGACTGGAACCCACACAGTGGACAAGACTGCTTAGATAGAGCCTGGGAGAGTTGTCTCCTTGGGATTCACTCAGCTTTGCCACACCAAGTCCAAAGCAAACCCCACCGGACAAACTGGCTGACAAGCACCCTGGCACCTCACAAAGGATGTCTTTGCCCACATTTTCTGTCTGGTTTTCACCCATTCATCCATCAACTCACCCATGCCCATGATCTATCCACTCACTCCTCCACTCACCCACCCATTCATCCATATTGTGAGTTCAGGCTTGCTTTTCAACCCAAAACTTGCTCCCTGCTTTCAAGGAAAGAACACATCATCAAAATCCAGATGGCAGAGTTCATTCTCTGCCGTCTTGCACCTCGCCGGTTTCTGATAGTGCCATCTGTATCCACTGGGATGCCAGCCTTGCTCACTCTCCCTGCACCCACTCCTGGGTGCCCACCTAGCTTGGCTCCAACCCCCTCTCCTCTTCCTGGTCATCCATCTGGAAACACTGAGACGGGGAGAGGAGAAAAGGGGCCCCATGGTACTTTGTGCCTCTACTCACCAACTCCACGACGAGGGAACCAAGCAGACACACAAAGCCCTACACGTAACTCTGCTTTCCCATCTGACTTTATTTCACTTTTTTTTTTCTATAAAACTCCTCCATAATTTCACAATTTAACAAAAAGAAAGTTTAAAATCCAGGACAGAAACAATCCTGTGACTTATTACAAACACAATTCTCCTTTATTCCTTTTATCCAGGAGTTGGTCTCAGGTTGATGAGTGTCCTATTTCCTAGTGAGACACATTCTTTGTAAAAAAAAAAAACAGAAACAAAAAACCCTTGTGGGTAAGAAAGGTATTCGATACCTTTTGCTTTCAGGCGTCGGTTTACATTTTGTTCAGGAGAGAGCAAAACACGGGGATTTGCACTGGGGGCAAGGGGGTTAACACTAAACACGCGGCCATCACAAAGTGCCGGCCCTTCCTATGGAAGTGTTCCCCAGAGCCCTGGTGGGCCCAGCTGCCAGGCAGCTGGGGCTGGGGTGGGGGAGCAGCTGGGAATGCCGTGGCCAGGGCCCTGGCTGCCTGGCACGTCCATCAGGTGGTTGCAGGGCCAGCACTGAGCCCAGAGTAAGTCCAGAGGACAGCACAGGGGCCTGCTGGCCAGAGGAGGTAACAGAAATGGGTTGGTGCTTCTGAAGGCCCTGGAAATCAGAGGCACGGCCAGCTTCTGCTGCTGCCGCTAAGGGCAGACCCACGAGCCCAGCCTTCCTCTAGCTGCCTCCGGCGCAGAGCCCGGCTCCTGAGCAGAGAGCTGCCCGAGTCACCGAGTCAGGAGCTCCTCGAGAAGGAAAAAGACTAGCGCCCTTGGACTGAGGCTCCCACCCGTGACCCCAGCGGACTCTGTGCAGAGGGCCTGGCAGCTGCTGCCCTCAGGCCAGTCCCTTCTGGCCAATGTCTTAGTTTCCAGAGGAGAGGTGCCGCACTTTGGAGTATTGTTGGCCTGCCTGGGGAAACAGGTGGCGGCACAGAGCCTGCCACACAGGCCTGCCCTTTTCCTTGATACCTCGAGGCAGTGGGGCTGGGAGAGATTCAGAGCAGATGGCGAGGAGTCACGGCGTTTTCCTCAGAAAGTTCTTGGGCCTCCCCAGGTCCTGGGGTCTCACCAGCAAGGCTGGCTTTTGGGGAAGCCTTGGAGGCAGGGCTCCTGAGGGAGTGTTGGGGGTCTGCCTGACAGACCAAACTGGAGCACTGACAATGCTCGGGGGCCACAGAGAAGGGGGGCTTGGCGCGCCCCACGTGAGTACTCACAAACTGGGAAGAGAAGGGGCCATCCAGCGGTGGCGGGAGAGGAGGTGAGCCAGCTCTGGTCCAGGCCTCCTCTCCTGGAGCCAGTGGGGGCCAGAGGAGCCTGGAGTCGAGGTCTGGGAGAGCAGAGGCTGCACAAACAGGCCCCCAGGCCCAGGAGTTTCCCCACAAGGACGTTCCGGCCAGGGGTGGGGAGGAGGAGCTGGTTTGGCCATTGGAGAGTTTCAGGCGTTCGAGGCGTTGGTTCTCTGGCCCTGGACTGGCATGACTCGCAGGGGTGGGAGGGCCTGCTGCCCACTGGGGCCCAGGCATGTGGGGTTGGCTCTGAGTCCTGACGCTCCGCAAAATACTCCACAAACTATCCCGTCTTATTTGGCAAAAGCTCTTTTTTTTTTCAAAGTTTGAAGACTCGGTCAACAGAAGAAAGAGGATCCTATGGAAGGAGAAAGAGGACGAGCCCCGGGCTGGGGGCTGCTTCCGGAGATGGCGGCGCGTAGTGTTCACCAGCCGGGGAAGGGAGAGGCGTCCTCCCTATCCCTGGAGGGGCCGGCTGGCGCTCCGGCTCAGCCTCCAGCCCGACAACAATATGACCAGTGGAGACATCTTAACCTACAAGTCCCGCCTTACACACCCCCCACCCCCCCAACGTGCACTGCTGCCACGGAAACACACATCTGGAACCCGCTCTGGTACCTACAGTGCAGACATATATATATAATAGGGAGAGAACTATACAGCACGAGTCCCAGCACAGTGAGAGCCGACACGGAACCGCGCCAGCTCACGGGAGGACGAGTGGGGCCCGTCCAGGTGCAGCGGGGGCCCTCTGAGGTCCTGGAGCACGGCGTGTGTTCTGAACCGTTTGGAGAGGCTGGAGGCAGGGCCCCCGCTGCTCAGAGGGCCCGGGCAGTGAAGCTGTGCCACACGCCCCACCGTGGAGCCAGGCCCCCAACACAGGGCATGCTTCCTCCCCTTCAGGAGTGAGGCCTGGTGCCGCCTCCAACACAAGCCGCTTTCCCAGGGGAGCCCAGATGACAGCCCTGGGTGTTGGGGAGTAGCAGCGCCAGCCTGGCCCCCCTCTGCCCCAGGGCTCCCAATGAGGAAAGTGCAGCTGGCCATGTGGGCCAAGGACAGGGCGGTCACTAAGGCAGTGCTGCGGGCGGGTGAGTCGAGAGAAAGGGGAAGGCGGGGCCCAGACGTGGCCTCCCAGGACCCCAGGGATGCGGCCCGGCACCCGGCCCAGGGTCATGTGGCCACAGCCTCCAGGTAGCTCTGCAGCTTGCGCACGGTGGTCTCATCCAGGGAGAAGAGGTCAAAGTCGAAGGTGGTGTTGGTGACGTTGAAGTGACCGGTCTCCTCGATCAGGTTCACGATCTGAAAGGAGGGGGCAGGGAGGCTTCATGGGCAGGATGCTGGCCTGGGGTGGCGTCCGCCCCCCACCAGGCCCTCAAAGAAAAGCAGGCAGCTCCTGAGGGCTGCCTAAGAGGGTCCGCAGCCCATGGGCCTGAAGGGCATCCCGCCCAGGACTCCTCTGAGACCCATGCCTTACCTGCTGCAGCACATTGCGCTCCCGCAGGGCCATCAGCCGCCGGTGCAGCTCCACCAGCTCATCAGTGTAGGCCTGGGGGCAGAGGGGCACTCAGAGGTGACCTGCCCCTCCCACCCTGAGCCACACCCAGGCAGCTCCAGGCTGGCGCCCTCCACCACGACAGCCCCATCTTGTCNGTGCCCTCACATTGTACGGGGGCTCACCCCCTGTTCTGTGCCATCAGCATCGTGCGGGTGCTCACCCCCTGTTCTGTGGCATCAGCATCATGCGGGTGGTCACCCCAGCCCCCCAGCCCGTCTGACCCTGGTTCCTTCCCCTTCGGGACCTATGCACTTGTTCTCTGTGTCTAGTGCACGTCTCTTATTTCTTCTTTAAAAGCTTAAAAGATGCATCTGTTTATTTTCCGTTTTGGTTGCGCTGGGTCTTTGTTGCTGCGCAGACCTTCCTCTCAGCTGTGGCCGGGGAGCTGCTCACTGCAGGGACTTTTCCTGTTAAGGAGCAAGGGCGGAGGGCAGGCACGCCTCAGTAGGTGCAGTTCCCGGCTCGAGCACAGGCTCACTTGTTGTCGCACCCGGGCTGAGCTATTCCCTGGCACGTGGGATCTTCCCAGATCAGGGATCAAACACATGTCTCCTGCACTGGCAGGTGGATTCTTTATGGCTGAGCCACCAGGGAAGCCCCACGTCTCTGTTTCTGATTAGAGAAATTAAAGCTAAGTAAATAAAAGTGAGCACATCTGGTGACGGCAGCTACAGCAGCAGTGACGTNCACATGTCTCCTGCACTGGCAGGTGGATTCTTTATGGCTGAGCCACCAGGGAAGCCCCACGTCTCTGTTTCTGATTAGAGAAATTAAAGCTAAGTAAATAAAAGTGAGCACATCTGGTGACGGCAGCTACAGCAGCAGTGACGTCAAGCACTTTCTCCTTTTCTCTTTGTCGGCGCCCCAGGTATCAGTGGACACTTCTACAGTCGTTCACTATCATTATCCATACCATCAGTAATCTGTCACTGTTTTCCATCCAGCTTTACTGAGGTACAGTTGGCGTGCAGCACTGTGTAAGTTTAAGATGTACAGCATCATGGCTTGAGTTACATACGGTATGAAAATGATGACCACAGGAAGCTTAGTGAACATCCAAGATCACATATAAGATCCAAAGGTAAAGAAATAGAAAAAGAAGATTTCTTCCTTGGGACAAGAACTCGGGATTTACCGTCTTAACTACCTTCATGTGTAACAGTCAGCGGTGCTAATCTTTTCCATCACGCTGTACGTGGCCTCCCTGGTAACCACAGCCGGAGGTCGGTACCTTTGGTCTGTCTTCATCCACCGCCCGCTCTGGCCTCGGTGACATCACGTTGTCACTGACTGTGTTCTCCACACTGTGCATTTCACAGCCATTACTGGATTTATTTTGTAACTGGAAGTTTGTATTTCTTACTTTCCCTCACCTGTTTCTAAAATATCTGTCTTACCAACTATAATAATAGCATATGTTCATTGTTGAAAATTTGGGGAATTCACAATAATTCAAAGAAAAATGATAGCATCACCTGGAATCTCACCACCTAGAGATAAGCACTGTAAGTATTTTGCACTGTTTTCTCCAGCTCTTCATTCTGTGAGCTTCTGTACACACAAGTGTGCACATGCTCTGGGTGTGTGTCCCTGTGAAATGTTACAAAATCGGTAGTATAGGACATATGTATATTTATATTCAGTCTTTCTAAATTTAACATTAGGTTGTGAGCAGTTTCTATATTTTAAGTGTTTTTAAAATAGACTCATAATAGCTGGGTATTATTCTACTGAGAAAGAGACATTTGTTCATTTGTGATGAGTATTAAAAGTGAAAAAGATGAAAGGGTAAGTCCCTCAGTCATGTCTGACTTTTTGCAACCCCATGGACGGTAGCTCAGCGGGCTCCTCTGTTATGTATTACGCTTGTCTCTAATTTTTCACTCTGAAACTGTCCCACGGTAAAACCCATTGTACCTAGGTCTGTGTATCTGATTACTCTGAGGGACCTTTTCCTGAATATGTGATGCTAGCTTCAAAGGAACAGAACAGCCCTGCAGTTCAGGATGCACATTGTCCTTGTAACAGCGTCCTTGCTGTGAGGCAAACCTGGGACCGTTCCTCTGCCTTCCTGACGTGGGTTCTGCTGCTCAGACAGAAAGCGCTACTCCGGGGCAGCTGAGTCAGCATTCTAGCAACGGGCTTCTGCTGTGGTCCTTCCTCTTGCCTGCATTCGAGGCATCTTCTGAATTTGCATTGGACTCTTTTAACTTTCTTGGAAACTAGATGGAAAAAAAAAAACTTGGTCTGACTCTGGAGTTTTATATACATGTATTTTTTATGTAGATAAACAATTAAAATTAGCCAACACATTTATGTCTTTATGATGTTACATTCATGAGACAAAATCATTCCTGAAGATTTCTTATTATTACTGGTGTGAAAGGATGGTTGCCCTAAGCTAGAAGCTCGGGAATGAGGTCCAAGAAGTCTAATTGGAATTTTCAAACAATTCACCAGTCTATCAAGATTATGTCTAAATAACTCATTACTATATGTTCAGTTCAGTTCAGTCGCTCAGTCATGTCTGACTCTTTGTGATCCCATGAATCACAGCACGCCAGGCCTCCNTGAGCAGAGAGCTGCCCGAGTCACCGAGTCAGGAGCTCCTCGAGAAGGAAAAAGACTAGCGCCCTTGGACTGAGGCTCCCACCCGTGACCCCAGCGGACTCTGTGCAGAGGGCCTGGCAGCTGCTGCCCTCAGGCCAGTCCCTTCTGGCCAATGTCTTAGTTTCCAGAGGAGAGGTGCCGCACTTTGGAGTATTGTTGGCCTGCCTGGGGAAACAGGTGGCGGCACAGAGCCTGCCACACAGGCCTGCCCTTTTCCTTGATACCTCGAGGCAGTGGGGCTGGGAGAGATTCAGAGCAGATGGCGAGGAGTCACGGCGTTTTCCTCAGAAAGTTCTTGGGCCTCCCCAGGTCCTGGGGTCTCACCAGCAAGGCTGGCTTTTGGGGAAGCCTTGGAGGCAGGGCTCCTGAGGGAGTGTTGGGGGTCTGCCTGACAGACCAAACTGGAGCACTGACAATGCTCGGGGGCCACAGAGAAGGGGGGCTTGGCGCGCCCCACGTGAGTACTCACAAACTGGGAAGAGAAGGGGCCATCCAGCGGTGGCGGGAGAGGAGGCGAGCCAGCTCTGGTCCAGGCCTCCTCTCCTGGAGCCAGTGGGGGCCAGAGGAGCCTGGAGTCGAGGTCTGGGAGAGCAGAGGCTGCACAAACAGGCCCCCAGGCCCAGGAGTTTCCCCACAAGGACGTTCCGGCCAGGGGTGGGGAGGAGGAGCTGGTTTGGCCATTGGAGAGTTTCAGGCGTTCGAGGCGTTGGTTCTCTGGCCCTGGACTGGCATGACTCGCAGGGGTGGGAGGGCCTGCTGCCCACTGGGGCCCAGGCATGTGGGGTTGGCTCTGAGTCCTGACGCTCCGCAAAATACTCCACAAACTATCCCGTCTTATTTGGCAAAAGCTCTTTTTTTTTTCAAAGTTTGAAGACTCGGTCAACAGAAGAAAGAGGATCCTATGGAAGGAGAAAGAGGACGAGCCCCGGGCTGGGGGCTGCTTCCGGAGATGGCGGCGCGTAGTGTTCACCAGCCGGGGAAGGGAGAGGCGTCCTCCCTATCCCTGGAGGGGCCGGCTGGCGCTCCGGCTCAGCCTCCAGCCCGACAACAATACGACCAGTGGAGACATCTTAACCTACAAGTCCCGCCTTACACACCCCCCACCCCCCCAACGTGCACTGCTGCCACGGAAACACACATCTGGAACCCGCTCTGGTACCTACAGTGCAGACATATATATATAATAGGGAGAGAACTATACAGCACGAGTCCCAGCACAGTGAGAGCCGACACGGAACCGCGCCAGCTCACGGGAGGACGAGTGGGGCCCGTCCAGGTGCAGCGGGGGCCCTCTGAGGTCCTGGAGCACGGCGTGTGTTCTGAACCGTTTGGAGAGGCTGGAGGCAGGGCCCCCGCTGCTCAGAGGGCCCGGGCAGTGAAGCTGTGCCACACGCCCCACCGTGGAGCCAGGCCCCCAACACAGGGCATGCTTCCTCCCCTTCAGGAGTGAGGCCTGGTGCCGCCTCCAACACAAGCCGCTTTCCCAGGGGAGCCCAGATGACAGCCCTGGGTGTTGGGGAGTAGCAGCGCCAGCCTGGCCCCCCTCTGCCCCAGGGCTCCCAATGAGGAAAGTGCAGCTGGCCATGTGGGCCAAGGACAGGGCGGTCACTAAGGCAGTGCTGCGGGCGGGTGAGTCGAGAGAAAGGGGAAGGCGGGGCCCAGACGTGGCCTCCCAGGACCCCAGGGATGCGGCCCGGCACCCGGCCCAGGGTCATGTGGCCACAGCCTCCAGGTAGCTCTGCAGCTTGCGCACGGTGGTCTCATCCAGGGAGAAGAGGTCAAAGTCGAAGGTGGTGTTGGTGACGTTGAAGTGACCGGTCTCCTCGATCAGGTTCACGATCTGAAAGGAGGGGGCAGGGAGGCTTCATGGGCAGGATGCTGGCCTGGGGTGGCGTCCGCCCCCCACCAGGCCCTCAAAGAAAAGCAGGCAGCTCCTGAGGGCTGCCTAAGAGGGTCCGCAGCCCATGGGCCTGAAGGGCATCCCGCCCAGGACTCCTCTGAGACCCATGCCTTACCTGCTGCAGCACATTGCGCTCCCGCAGGGCCATCAGCCGCCGGTGCAGCTCCACCAGCTCATCAGTGTAGGCCTGGGGGCAGAGGGGCACTCAGAGGTGACCTGCCCCTCCCACCCTGAGCCACACCCAGGCAGCTCCAGGCTGGCGCCCTCCACCACGACAGCCCCATCTTGTCGTAACCTCACCCCACCCTGGGTGCTGTGTCATAGGTCCCCACCGCCCCAGCCCCACCTGGCCACACGCCCCCACCGCCCCAGCCCCACCTTGTCATAGGTGCCCCTCTTGAGAATCTTCTCTGGCTTGCCACAGGGCTCCGGGCTCCGGCGGCCTGAGGCCTGTCGGGTGAACCCCAGTCGGTGTGAGTGCCGGCCTGTGCCCCCTTCCCCAGCCCCCACTGGGCCCACCCGTTGTCCCCCCTCTGGCCCTGGACCCGGCTGTAAAAGCAGCCCATCCCACTGGGACCTGAGAGGTGAGCTGACCTTCTACTGTGCCCCCACCCTCACTCTCAGCCTCAGAGACTTGGCAAATGCCAGGCCCAACCCTCAGCTGGCCTCCAGGAGGTTACCTTGCTGTTGGGTGGAGGTGGCTTTTTGGGTGGAGGGGGCTCCCGGCTAGGCAGGCAGGAGTCTCCGCTATTGTCACTCTCACTGTCACTGAAGCTCAACCTGAATGTGGAAACGACCCCATTAGGCCTCGGCCACCCAGAGCTCCGGGGAGGCAGTCCCGCCCAGCAGACCGCCAGTGAAGCTCTGGGACGGACTCGGCCCCTCCCTGGGGTCAGGCCAGCACCCAGCGTTCCCCCTACAGGTCCGAAGACCCCCTCATCCAGCTCTAGGCAGCCACTGCCAACTTAACAGTAAAAAAAAAAAGTCTCTGAGCTGCCGTCAAAGAGCAAGGAGCCCAGAGGTCAGCATTTGCCCAGAATTTGCCCTGTGAGGCTCAGAGGCCCCCTGGGTCTCTGGAATCCCTGTGTGTCTCTGAGGTCAGAGCTCCAAGTGGATGGGCTCCATGCCCACTGCTGTGTGGGGGAGGAGCCTGCAGGAGAGGCATGGCCAGCAGCAGATGGCTCCACCTCAGCCTGACACCCCAGCAGCAAAGGACACAGTGCCCTTTGTGCCCAAGTGGCGGCCTCAGGCGCCCATCCCCTCCTGGGGGGCTCCAGCCTGCACCTCCTGGGGGGCACCCTCACGGAGGGAAGGGTGTGGCTGCCTGATGCCCCCAGCCAGCCCGCACCTGACAGCCGCTTCTCTCTGCTCACACTGCCCTCAGTCTGGACAGAAAGGCCTGGCCCATTACTCCAGCTTTTCCAGAAGCCCCTCCCCCTCAGCGCAGCAGGGGGTGCAGACAGAGCCCCTCTCCAGCTCCTCTCCTCCCACCGCTCCTGGGTGGCCACGCACAGCACCCTTGGGCAGAATCCACCAGGTACATGGTCACTCCTGCCTGCCGCCTCTCTCCTGCTGAGCCGGCTCTCTCCTGATGAGCTGGCTTTGGCATAAAGGCAGGGCCAGAACGCTGGCCACAGCTGTGATGCTCAGGGGCTCCTGCCTCGTGCACCTCCAGGCCAGGCCTGCCCGTTTCCCGAGCTCCGGCCCTCTGCTCTCCTCACCACCTCCCCGGAGGCAGAGCACCAGAGTGAAACAGACAGTCCATCTCCTCGTCGCCTGAGAGCAACTGCTGGTGAGCGTGCCCAGGAGCGGCCTGACTGCCTTGTCTCTATCAGGCAGCGGCTGGGCACCAGCGTTAGGGTCCATGGGGCCCCTTTCCTGATGGATGCAGCACCCCAGGTGGCCCCATCCTGCTTTCCACCTGCACCCCTTCAACCCAGCAGTGAGAGATCTGACGCTCGCTCAGCCCTGGCACTGCCACCTGAGCAGGCACACGTTCACCAGCCCCTGAGCCCCCTACACCCAGTTCCAGCAGGATCCATACTCAGGATCCACATTTGGAATCCACACTCAGAGTCACCAGCACCACACAGGCGGGGACCACTGCCACCAGTCCCATCTTGGGTGGGTCCCCATCCCCTTTCCCCTGCCCAGCTGAGCGCCATCCCCTACCGTCCTGCCCAGCAAGCCCGGGCTGCTATAGCAGCCGCTCCCACAGCCACAGCCCCCAGGATGGCGGCTCTCATGAGCAATGCCAGCACAGAACAAGCACCTGCAGCTCACTGCCCTGCCTGCTGGGTGAGACCCAGTGACCAGCCCACCTTAGTAAGAGCCCCAGAGGCTAGAAGGGCTCGGCCTCGCTGGAAGAAAGGGCTGGACCCAGGCTGAGCTGCTGACCCTGAGTCTGCCCATCCCCAAGGCCTGGGGCCAAGACTGGCATGGACAGCAATCCTTGAGGTGGGCACACTCCCAGGCCCAGGGGTGTCCAGAGGAGGTGTCTCGGCTCACTCCACTTGGGTGGAAGGCCACATGGCCCTTCCCTAGGTTGGCAGGTGGCCACAGCTGCTCCCACCCAGGGTGTCTTTGGGTCCAAGGACAGTCCTCACTGTGTCCCAGCCCAGTGCTGCACACCTGGGGAAGGACCCCTGCTTGGCTCAAAAGCAGAGAAACCAGGCCCCGCTGGCATATGCCTGGGCCCAGGTCAGGCTGCTAGGCACCATCTCGGCCCCCTTCTCAGATGATGATAGGACTCCTCCCGGAGTGTCTGGCCCCACCTCCACTCCGCAGCCACACTCTTCAGCATTGGGATGAAGAAGGCCACCAGAGGCCCCCAGGCCCCCCTCAACGCCTAGGCAGGGCTCCACAGTGGGCTTTCTTCCCCACCCCAGTGCCCCCACGCCCACTCCTCCCCACTGGCCGGGCACCTGGAATCCCTCCCCGCGTTCGTCTTGCCAGCGGCTTCCTCGCCTGATGAAGAGTCATCCTCATCAGATTCCTCAGATTGCAGGTCCTCCACCATGGAGCGCAGGGGTCCTGGGGAGAGCCACGAGGGGAAAAGGGAGGAAGAGGGGAAGGGAGGGAAGGTGAGAGAAGGGAGTTCGGGGCTCCACCTGTGCCCAAGAGCCCCCTCCACCCCCAGGCCCACACAGTTTCTTGATGCCAGGACCCCTAGACGCACCCACACAAACCCACCTCGGAGGTTCCTCTGGCCAGGTGGGGACTGCCGCCCATCTCCAAGCACTGCCCCTATGGCCGCCGCCTCCTCAAGGGACCCCTGCCTCCCCCTGCCCCGACCTTCCTGGCCTTGCTCGCAGGCCTCCAGCCCCTGGCCTGAGACAGGCGTGCGAGGCCCCTCCATTGCCAAGGGAAGGACAGACCCCTCTGCTCTGGGCACTGGGATCAGAGCTCTGCCTGGAGGCAGCACAAACCAGCCCCGGCCAAGGAAGGCAAGATGGCCCAAGGTGTGGACCATATACCACCACCCCTGCCCACCCGCCGTGCCCCTACTCAAGCCTGCTCAGCCCCCTGGCAGCCCCCTCAGCAGCTGGCAGCCCCCTCAAAGGCTCCCAGCCCACCGTCCTCCCCTTTCTCCAGAGACACTCAGTTTCAGTCCCCTACAAACGGCATCTTGGTTTATGTTCCTGTTACCAAGGCGACAGAGGGACACAAAGCCCTCAATTACCTTGGTCACATGACCCTGCGTGGCAGGTTCCCCCT
>SJYV01037912.1:0-16059 GCA_006410875.1 Neotragus pygmaeus | reverse complement strand
TTTTTTTTTTTTTTACTTATTTATATATCTATATTTACATCTGCAGCCGTGTTTTAAACTAGGCTGGTTTGGAGTTTGTACAGATTATTACAACAATAGCTTTAAATGAACTGCATCTCCTTGTACTCCCAGGAAAGGCAATGCAAGGAGAGAGATGGATAACATAAAGTAACTTTTTTCTTCTTCAAACCTCACACTTTTTTTTTTACACTATTAGGAATTTCTGGGAAAAAATGCTATTACAAATTCCATCTAAGGCAAAAGCTACCAGTCTTTCATCCATACAGGGGCAGTGAAAATCACAAACCTGTCATTTTTCAGCTCCTCTAGCCCTGGTCAATGGGATGTGGCACATGATAATACAGCTAATACAGTAAATGCTAAATTTATAGTATTTACTCTGAGCTAGACACTGTCCTAGGTGCATGGTATTAACCTCTTAAAATCCTCCAAGAGCCTTATGAAATAAGCACTATTATATCTTTGTTTTTCAGGGAGCGCATGGTGGTGCAGAAAGGTAAGGTCATGTGGTTAGTCAGTGGCAGAGCCAGGATTTGAACCTAAGCAGCCTGGCTCCAGGGCTTGCACTCTGTTGCCCCCTTCTCCTCCTGCCCTCAATCTTTCCCAGCATCAGGGTCTTTTCCAATAAGTTGGCTCTTTGCATCAGGTGGCCAAAGTATTGGAGCTTCAGTATTAGTCCTTCCAATGAATATTGAGGGTTGATGTCCTTTAGGATTGACTGGTTTGATCTTCTTGCTGTCCAAGGAACTCTCAAGAGTCTTCTCTAGCCCCACAGTTCAAAAGCATAAATTGCTTCCAATCTCTTACACAACTGATTTTTTTGAAAAACAAATGATTCTATGATAAATATCTTCATAAGGGTTTCATTTTACAACTATGGAGAGGTTCCCCAGGATATATACTCAGGGGTGAGGTTGCTGGGTTGTCGGAATATATATGTAGTTACTATCAAAAGACGTCATCACATTGCTTTTCAAAAAATGATTCCAGTTTACACTCCCACCAGCAGTATACAGGAATTCCTCTTTTCTCCCACATGCTCACAAATACTTGGTGTTATCTGACTTTTAAATTTCTGTCAATTGGATGAGTATATTTTGATCTCTCACTGTAACTGTAATTTGAATTTCTCTGAATATTAGCAAGGTCAGCCATCTCTTTAATATGCCTATTAGCCACTCTAGTTTTCCCTTCTGTGAGTTGTCTATTTTGTGAACATACTTTGTACATTTTATCTATCGTGTTTTCCACCTTTTTCCTGTTAACTTAGAGAGTTCACTGGATATTCTAGATATCACTGCTTTGCCAGTTTTAGACATTGCAAATATCTTCAAGTCTACCACCTGTCTGTTGACTTTGTCTATGGCATCATTTCATTGGAATTGATGGTCTTGGGCTTCATGTAGTACAAGCCGTGACTTTTTTTACCTTATGTTTTGGACTTTGTGGTCTTATTTATGAAGTCATACATCATTTCAAACTATAAAGAAATTCTATGTTTATAGTTTTACCTTTCACATTTAGGCTTTGAATTCACCTGGAATTCACCGTGGTCAGTGGTATACAGTAGCGATACAACTTGATTTTTCTCCCTATAGAAGAGCACTTCTCAATCCTTCCTATGTCATGGCATAGAGAGACTATGATAGTATGCACTCAGCATAATGTGGTAAAAAATGATTCTATGATAAATATCTTCCATTATTAGACATAATGATCTGAATAAATGGTGGATGGAGCTGCTCATAGCCAGAGGTGGAGGCCACTAGAGCCCTGGCCCCCTTAGCTCTACACCCCTATAATCCATTCTGTAGCTTTCAGAATGACACCCAATTGGGAAGTTGTGCCACATGGTGACCCACTCCTTCCAATACCAAAAAGTCCATTCTTTCCTTGCCGTGAAATCACACTGAACTTATTATCATCTGCTTCTGTGCTCTGTGTTCTAGTCTTATGCTTTATTCGCCCTCTGCTATATCAGTCCTACAATTTATGATGATGATGATAATGTCTTTGAACCATGTCTCAAAGTATAGAAGGGCAAGTTTCTTATCTACTCTTTTTCAGAATTGACTTAGATGTTCATAGACATTTATTCTTCTATATACACTTTAGAATAAGTTTTTTCACGTTCCCTAAGATATCCTGCTGGTATTTTGATGGCAGCAGGATATGGCATTGGATTGACAGGTTCAGGGAAAATCAACATCTTTACAATTATAAGTCATCGATCTGCCAACATGGTATATACCACCATTTATTCAGATCATTATGTCTAATATTAGAATTTAAAACATTTTTATCTGAAAATGTTCAATATACTTTCATTAGGTGAATTACTAACAAAAAGATGTTACAGGTTTTCTTTTTTTTTTGTTGTTACTGTGAATGGTAATTTTCCATACAGAAATTTGCACTTCTATTGTATATTTGGAGTGTGCATTGAACTATTAATAGAATTCTATGTATGAGGGTCTGTTTCCCTAACCGGGTTTGGAGCATCTAAAGATGGGCCTATGCTTCACCTCTTTTTCCACTACTGTGCTTTGCCATAGAAGGTGCTCACTTAACATTGGTTGAACTGAATTGAGGGGTCTGTGAAGTACTTGAAATGTTTTGGAAATTACTATCCACATAATTTTCTGATAAAAATGCCATGTGATTCTCACTTAAAAATAAACAGTCATGTTACTTCAAATCAGATGCTGGAGAAAACAAAGGGAAGGGGGAAAAAGGAGTTACTAGCCATTGTACAGTTTTGGCTTTTGTACCATGTTAATGTTTTGCATCTGGGCTTCCAGGTGGCACAGTGGTAAAGAATCCACCTGCCAATGCAGGAGACGCAAGAGACCCAGGCTTGACCCCTGGGTGAGGAAGATCCCCTGGAGGAGGAAATGACAACCCACTCCAGTATTCTTGTCTGGAAAATCCCATGGACAGAGGAGACAGGTGGGATACAGTTCATGGGGTTGCAAAGAGTCAGACAGGACTGAGCAACTGAACACACACAAGTTATATTAAATTATGACAGATGGAGGGGGAGGGATCTCTGATATTGAATAGAAACAAAAACAAATGAGCAATTGTGGTGGGTAACAACTGGGAGGGATATATCTTTGGTAAGAGAAAATTTCCCCCCTAATTGAAAATTTTAAATTTTTCAATTTATTCTCTCCTAAAAATGAGACATGATAGGAAATTCACATGTAATATAAATGCATATAAAATACAATATAGTATTTGCACATAAATAAAAACACCTAGAATTAATTGTATGTCAGGCCTGTACTAAGTACTTCATAAGGATGGTCTCATTTAATGCTCGGAAAAGCCTTAAGAAGGAGGTACTATTATCATCCACACTTTGTATATAAGGAAGATGAGGCAAAGAGAGGTTAAATAACTAGCCACAATCATACAGCTGGAAAGTGGGAGAAGCCCTATTCAAATTTAAGCTTCCGCCCTCTTAACTATTAATACTATGCTGAACTGATATTCAGTAAACAGCACTATTAAGAGCCCTGTGAGATAACCTAGATATAATGGATTACCTTTTTACATTTTAGAGTCCTGAAGGAAAACACCCCCTGACCAAGTCATTTGCAGAAGGCAGTATCATGGTGAGTGGTGCCATCATTTCTAAGGGGCTTCACCTAAAAGCTCTGGAGAAAAGGGTTCTAGCTCTTGTCTTCTGTCATATTGTCCTACTGGTCTTTCCTACATCCTTTCCAAAATGATGGGTTAGACTAGAATCAACATTTCATTTTTAATAAACCCTTTTTGGGGGAATATTTTAGGTTTATAGAGAAGTGGCCAGGGTAACACAGAAGAGCTATACAAAAAAGATCTTCACGTCCCAGATAATCACGATGGTATGATCACTCACCTAGAGCCAGACATCCTGGAATGTGAAGTCAAGTGGGCCTTAGGAAGTATCACTACTAACAAAGATAGTGGAGGTGATGGAATTCCAGTTGAGCTGTTTCAAATCCTAAAAGATGATGCTGTGAAAGTGCTGCCCTCAATATGCCGGCAAATTTGGAAAACTCAGCAGTGGCCACAGGACTGGAAAAGGTCAGTTTTCATTCCAATCCCAAAGAAAGGCAATGCCAAAGAATGCTCAAACTACTGCACAATTGCACTCACCTCACGCGCTAGTAAAGTAATGCTTAAAAATCTCCAAGCCAGGCTTCAGCAATACGTGAACTGTGAACTCCCTGATGTTCAAGCTGGTTTTAGAAAAGGCAGAGGAACCAGAGATCAAATTGCCAANCACTGCAGATGGTGATTGCAGCCATGAAATTAAAAGACGCTTACTCCTTGGAAGGAAAGTTATGACCAACCTAGACAGCATTTTAAAAAGCAGAGAGATTACTTTGTCAACAAAGGTCTGTCTGGTCAAGGCTATGTTTTTTCCGGTGGTCTTGTATGGATGTGAGAGTTGGACTATAAAGAAAGCTGAGCGCAGAAGAATTGCTGCTTTTGAACTGTGGTGTTGGAGAAGACTCTTGAGAGTCCCTTGGACTGCAAGGAGATCCAATCCAGTCCATCCTAAAGGAGATCAGTCCTGGGTATTCATTGGAAGGACTGATGTTGAAGCTGAAACGCCAATATTTTGGCCCCTTGATTCGAAGAGCTGACTCATTTGAAAATACTGTGATTTTGGGAAAGATTAAAGTCAGAAGGAAAAGGGGATGACAGAGGATGAGATGGTTAGATGGCATCACCGACTCAATGGACATGAGTTTGTGTAAACTCCGGGAGTTTGTGATGGACAGGGAGGACTGGCATGCTGTGGTTCATGGAGTCGCAGAGTCGGACATGACTGAGTGACTGAATTGAACTGAACTGCCAGGGTAGCAGAGGGTTCTCATATACTCCATACCCCCAACACCTTATGTCCCCTGACATTCAGATCTTACATAACTATTGTACATTTATCAAAGCTAAGAAATTAACTTTGGTATGAGTCATTTGCATCTCCATACTTAATGCAGATTTCATCAGTTTTTATCCTAGGCCCTTTTTCTGTTCTAGGATTGAAACCAAGGTGCATCACTGCATTTAGTAAAATGCATTATCTTTTTAAATTGTGGTAAAATGCATGATATCTCAACCAATTTTGTGTTCAGTTCTGTGGCATTAAGTACATTCATACTGCTGTGCCAACATCACAAGCATCCAATTCTAGAACTTTTTCATCTTCCCCCACTGAAACCAGTAAAACACGGTTTTTACAACAACAAAGAAAACCTATAGCCCAGAGTAGCTGGCACCAAAGAACACNCATCACTGCATTTAGTAAAATGCATTATCTTTTTAAATTGTGGTAAAATGCATGATATCTCAACCAATTTTGTGTTCAGTTCTGTGGCATTAAGTACATTCATACTGCTGTGCCAACATCACAAGCATCCAATTCTAGAACTTTTTCATCTTCCCCCACTGAAACCAGTAAAACACGGTTTTTACAACAACAAAGAAAACCTATAGCCCAGAGTAGCTGGCACCAAAGAACACTTATCACCATGCAATTAACAAAAAGGTTGTAATAAGACCAGGCAAAGTGGTTGATCTATATGGAAACCATGGAAATAGCTAGGTACGAGCAGTATGTATAGGAAACATCTAGATTGAGTTAGTGGTAAGCCCTCTGAATAAACAAAAACTTGGGTGATAATAAGCTAAGGAAACCATTTGGATGAAATTCACAGCCTGAAAATAAAGAAGCTGCAAAGGATTTTGAGAAAAGTTAATACTGTGAAACTGATTCACAAGAGAAAACATCACCAGGAAGAAAAAGGGGACCACATACCCTCCCCTGTTTTCAGAAGAGAACCTAAAAACCAGTCACTTCATTCACATCATTGGCAGTTACCCAACAACACACATGGCACCTAAGTGGTCAGACCCCTGGCAAACAACCCTGGCAGAGCAATTGTCAGAAGACTGCCCAGTCAAGCACCTGTTATTGGAGATGATCCTATAGTTCACATGGGGCTCCCATAGATATCGTTGCAATAATCTGACTACATAAGGAAGGAGGAAGATTCTCTAGAGTAAAAAAGCATTAGACACCCTCAGTCAGAGCTTCTCAAAATGTACCATGCATATGGATTACCTGGGCATCCTGTTAAAATTCAGGTTCTAGCTCTGGAAGTCAGGGGTAAGACCCAAGATGCTGGTTTTCTAATGAGATCCCAGGTGATGCTGAGGTTGCTAATCTGTGGGCTGCAGTTTGAGTAGCGAGGCTCTAAATTAGTAGTTCTTAGCTTGGCTGTATCCTGGAATCACCTGGAGAGCTTTACCAACGACTGATGTCTGGGTCTTATTCCCAGAGAGTCTGATCTAATTAATTGGTTTAGGGTTTCCAGTGGACGGAATTGCGTTCCCCTAAAATATTCTTTGGAAGGACTGACGCTGAAATTGAAGCTGCAATACTTTGGCCACTTGATGCAAAAGAGCTGACTCATTGAAAAAGACCCTGATGCTGGGAAAGATTGAGGGCAAGAGGAGAAGGAGGCAATGGAAGATGAGATGGTTGGATGATATCATCGACTGAATGGACAGGAGTTTAAGCAAACTCAGGGAGATAGTGAAGGACAGGGAATCCTGGCATGTTGCAGCCCATGGGGTCACAAAGAGTCAGACATAACTGAGTGACTGAACAAAAATTTATAATGAAGCGTGCTGCTCCCGCTACCATGACCAAATTGAAGAAAGAGTCTTAAGGAGGTGATTAAGGTTAAATGAGGTCATAAGGGTGGAGCCCTGAATGGAAAGATTTGGTGCCCTTATCAGAAGAGGAGACACCAGCATTCTCTTTCCACCACATGAGACACACTGAGAAGGTAGCCATCTGCAAGCCAGGGTGAGAGTTCTCGCCAAAATTCGACCATGTTGGCACCCTGATCTTGGACTTCCAGCCTCTAGAACTGTAATCAAATAAATTTTTGTTGTCAAAACCACCCAGTATATTTTGTTATGATAGCCTATGCTAGGCAGGGTGTGGCTTGGGCACTGGGAGTTTAAAAAGCTCTCTGTGATTCTAATGTGCAGCCAAAGCTGGGAGCTTCTGCTTTACATAGTAGTAGAAGTGAATGCAGCATCACAGTTGCATCACCCTTGTACCAGTGTGAACACAAAAGCTACTGCATGTGTTTGTAGAAACATTAACCTGCATCACTGCTTTATTGCAGGATAGACAGGAGTCTCCTTCCTGCTCAAACAACTTAGTCCTATCCATCAAAGACTTGAAAGTCCTCCCCCAAATTTGGGGCAGCTTATGCGACATTTAATGAAATGACAGCTGTTGTATTTTGTCTTTTGGTTATCTTCAGAAAGGCTGTGGACAATGTTATGATCTGTATTTTCTGTTTGTGGACTTAACTAAGACATACGATCCCCTTGTCTGAGGGGGCATAGGGAAAGCCCTGTGAAGAATGAGCTCTTCAGATGTGTTCATCAACATTTTTTGCTTCCTTCACGGGAAAATGAAAGACGAGCTATAAAACTCTCTTCTCTGATTACACAAACAAGGCTCCGTTGCTGCAATGTTATGCAGTGTTCGCTTTTAAGCAACCATCTCAGAGTTATCAACATTGAGTTTGGTCAGCAAAGATTTAATTCAAAAAATTTCACAGCAAAATTAAAGGGTTGAGAGGCTCAAAATCTCTTTGTCATCTCTCTTTGCATCACTGGCCACTGATCATAAAAGCAAGCAACTGGGGACTTCCCTCATGGCCCAGTGGCTAAGACTCCTCCCTTCCAATGTAGGGGGCCCAGGTTCATCCTTGATCAGGGAACTAGACCCCATATGCCACAACTGAGACCTGGTGCAGCCAAATAAGTAAATACAGAAAAAATAAATATTAAAAAGTACATGCTACGGTGAGTTCAGTGGCTTGGGTTCTGCTCCTCTTTGAGCCTCCCAGTAATGCCACAATTCCAAAGTGCCAGGCCCAGGGCACCTGGAAACACACACCTAAGTGCCTGACTGAATGGCACAGCTGTTGACCAACTGATCTACAGGGCAGTCCCTAAACTTGTAACTTGCCCTGGATTGTTCTGAGGGTTTAATGAGAATCTTGCACTAGTGGGGAAGTGCTTTGAAGAAGGATTCTGTACTCGGTGACTATGAGCAGACCATGGTGATTAGTTCACAAAAATGTGTTTGCTGAAGTGCTTGGGATGAGTGAACTGCAGGTTGATTCAACTCCACTAACCAACACTCCTTTTCAACACGCAGATCATCAAGAAATAATAATGAAATCCTAATGGCTTCCCTGGGTTCACTATTTTGCTTGTTCACTCCAAGCACCCATCCAAAAAGAGCCAGCTCAGATGGCCAGGGAATTCGGTTTTGACTCACAGCAAAGAGACATCTGTTTTCTGTTTAGACATCATTTTGGGTGTCCCTTTGGGCACATTAGCAGAGTTAAAGAAAAATATTCCTGGTGACCATAACATGCTGCAAAATACAAGACCCTCACAAATTTTCTTCCAACCTACCTGGAAGTAGGGTTTTCTTCTTTAAATGATCAGAGAGAGAAGCTTTCAGGGGGTAAAATCACTCCATCGGGTACATGTGACAAGACAATAAAGAAACTCACGAACTTTCCCAACTAGCTTAAAAGATTATTTTCAGGGTGTGCCTGCACATGTGCGTGTGTGTGTGTGCCCATGTGCATACATGAACAGGTCAGTCCAATAACACTCCAAAAGCTTTGGTCCAAGAAACCTTCACCAGTCTGCATTTTGCTCTTCCCTACCTCCAGACTCTTTCAACAGAAGGCTCACTGCTGTGAGATGTTTCCCTGCCATTAATTAGCTTAATTAAATGGTGTACTGAGCAAAGGGAACATCCTGTTATTGTAGGCATTCACAGGAGCCCCACAGAAGGAACTCCAGGCCCAGTGGATGAGAATAAAAAGCTGTAAATGCCAGAACCTTCTCCCACCCAACCCCGAAAAGCTGTGGCTTACTGACCATTGTCTTCTGCATTTAGCAAAGCAAAACGCTCCAGACTGCTGAGCTCAGGGTGAAAGTTACCATCTGCCCTAGTCAAACAGAGAGGACAGAGGGCTGTCTGTTAAATTAGCTTTTGTGGTCATCTGCACATAAGCCATCTCAAAAGAGGGCACCAGCTACATATTTCAATATATAGGTGGTATTAGTGAGCAGTTCAAGATGGCTGTTCTCTTGCTCTCTGTATATCCCCTGCTCGACCAGTTCCTGCCTCACCCACTCCCTACTCACAGGAACATACTTGCCCCCTGTCTAGCTAGTGATTGTTCTAATTCTTAGGCTCAAAAGGCTCCACCTGCTATTTTTTTAAAGGGAAACATAACAACCTTGTAATGGTTGTTAACCTGGCCTGTGCCCCGGCTGCTGATTTCCCTGGTAACTGATAAGCCAACCCGATATACATGCACACATGCTCAGTTGTGTCTGACTCTAGCTTGCCAGGGTCCTCTGTCCATGGAATTTTCCAGACAAGAATACTGGAGTGGGTTGCTATTTCCTACTCTCGGGGATCTTCCTGACCCAGGGATCATACCCACGTGTCCTGCGTCTCCTGCATTGGCAGGCGGGTTCTTTACCACTGCCCCACCTGGGAAGCCAATCTGCCATAACTCCCCCTATAAACGGTAGCTGACTTCCCCAGGAGCGAAGATGCTCGCCATGTCTTGCTTGCCTTCCACAGTGGGCGTGTCACTCCAGGCCCTTTTGCTGAGGACGTGTAAGGTCCCTTACCCAACAAACCATTGACATCTCTGTCGCTGTCTCCAGGCTCTCTCTTTGGTCTTGAGGCTGGATAACTATAAGGCTTACAGGCCTGTGGAGTGCAGCCCAACACACTCTGTCCTCAAAAGGCAAAGATTTTAGCAGAGGGTGCCTCGACTCCTGTCACCTGGACCCAGCACTGGTCCCAGTGACCTGAAGAGGGAATTCAAACTCCACAGACTAGTAAAGTTCTGGGCTGCAACTCAAATGTATTCTACATTTCTCAGCAAGCAAAGGGCTGGCTGAAGATGTTATAACTGAGAGGTCAGTGTAATCTTTCAACAGAGACTCAAACCAACATTTTAATAGACTGCATAGAATCAGCCAAGAGGGAGACAGACATGTCAAACCCAAGCTGCTGCTATCACTATTCGTCGCTCCTCTCTGTTTCCATGGTGCTGATCACTGGTGCTTCTGAACAACACGGGCAAAGAATTTTCCTTCGTTTGCTATCTCAAAAGAGGTCTGGGGCTGCTAACTGTTTCTTTTTTTATTTTTCTTTTTTATTATTTTTACTTTATTTTTCTTTACAGTACAGTATTGGTTTTGGCATACATTGACATGAATCCGCCACGGGTGTACATGAGCTCCCAAACATGAACCCCCCTCCCACCCCCACATCATCCCTCCTGGTCATCCCCGTGCACCAGCCCCAAGCATCCTGCATCCTGCATCGANTGCTGTTCACCTGAAACTATCACAACATTGTTAATCAGTTATGAAATGAAAAACGGAAAGTGTTAGTTGCTCAGTCATGTCTGACCCTTTGCAACCCCATGGACTGTAGCCCACCAGGCTCCTCTGTCCATGGGATTTCCCAGGCAGGAATACTGGAGTGGGTTGCCATGCCCTTCTCCGGGGGATCTTCCTGACCCAGGGATCGAACCTGGGTTTCCTGCACTGCAGGCAGATTCTTTACCATCTGAGCCAGCAGGGAAGCCCTAATCAGCTCCGCTCCAATGTAAAATAAAAAGTTAAGAAAACCCAAGTTATTCTGACATGTTAAAGAAATACAAATATTTCCTAAAAGAAGGTCTGATTAAAAAAAAAATTGATGTGTTAACACCTGTGGGTACTCTGCATATAGCTAACTGTATGAGTTTTGCTTGTCTTGGGGAACTGAGTTGATTGGAAGAGGAATCAGATGAGAATATATCAGGATCATGGGACTGAGGCGGAAAGATGGTAGTGGATGGGGAGATGGAAAGTTAAGCTTGGAGATTCTGTTTACTTGACCTTATCCAGGCAAATCCTGAACTTCTTAACTCCAGTGATGAAAAAGCAACAATGGAAAATGGTGCCTCAGGAAAAAAGCAAACCCTGACCAAGTTTTGTATAAACCTTCCCGTAGATCTGCCACGGAAGCTTTCCAAAAATTGGATGGCTTAAGAAGGCTCTATCCCTCTTGAGAGCACTTACAAAGAACACCCATTGTTGGTTCTGCTGGTTGCCCAAGCCACTTTGAGCCTCACAGGGAAGAAGAACAAAGGAAGGGTGCCTCAGAATGGTGGAGGCCTACTTCCTTAAGAGAGCTGTATGCAAAGTTCAGCTCTGACGGCCTGCTATTTGACTTGGCCCAAAAAGTTTGTGTTAGTGCTCCACACAAAAATCTAAAACAGCATTTCACAAAGTGAGGGCTAGGATGCTCTTGGAGATTGAAAGAACTTGAGAAAGGACTAATGGTTCTATACAGGTTTTTTTGGCCACACTGCATGGCATGTGGGATCTTACTTCTCTGACAAGGGATTGAACTCGTGCTCCTTGCAGTGGAAGTGCAGAGTCTTAATCACTGTGCCACCAGGGAAGGCCCAAGACTGATGGTTCAGTAAAGAGACTCACCCATAAATAGACTTCTCCCGTGCCAGCCTATGGCCTACCAAACAACACAGCATTCAGAGCCTCTTCTCTTATTTGCCCTTTTCTCCTCTATCGTCTAACTTTGTTAAGATCCAAGTTCTGTATGTGCCCTGAATCTGTTTTTTTTTAGTTCTCTCTTGTCAGTGGTCTGCCAATCTCACCCTGTTAAAAAGCCCTGACTCTTTCTTGCCCATATTCATTTTTCACACTTCCTCCTAATTATCTGGCAGCCAGCATATTAGGCTTCTCTTCCAACTCTAAGCTCTTAGGACAACAATCAACCACAGCCAAAATCCCTATGATACAACAACAGATGCTGTCACAGACCTATAAAATCAGGTTAAATGACAAAACCTTGATAGAAAGTATTAAAGAGACAGTTGCTATAAAGTCATCCTAAGGCAGGAGGAGAGGATAGTGGGGCATTCCTTCCAAGAGGTGGTAATGACAGTGTCCCAGCCAAGGAGTTAGGAGACTTGGTCTCAGCTCTACCATGAGTGCTCATATTTGAAAAGAAGGCTTACAAGTGACATCAGTCTTCTTTCAAAGAGGGATCTCCAACTGCTGGTGGCTTAAGGTGGTACACAGATATGTTTATTTTATCCTAATGGTTAAGCATATATCCTATCCTAAATTTGGAAAACAATGGTTTTCCATTTTTAGTTTCATTTTAAAATAAACTTAGCCAGGTAAAATCACGAACCAACCTAAAGAACAGCATTTAGTTAAATAATAAACACTACCTACAGCAAGAATAAAGGTATTATGCAAACTTGGATTTAGTGAGGGATGGGTTGGATCAGTCTAACTGGTTCTAGCGTTTTGGGCCAATTAAACAATAATAGGGCTTCCCTTGTAGCTCAGTTGGTAAAGAATCTGCCTGTAGTGCAGGAGACCTGGGTTTGATCCCTGGGTTGAGAAGATCCCCTGGAGAAGGAAATGGCAACCCACTCCAGTATCCTTGCCTGGAAAATATCATGGACAGAGAAGCCTGGCGGGCTGCAGTCCATGGGGTCACAAAGAGTTAGGTATGACTGAGCGACTAACACTTACTTAAACAATAATAACTAACAACTTACAGCATTTATTATGTGCCAATGTACTAAGAATTATGTATAGGAAATCACATAATCTCCACAACAACCTTATGAGGTAGGCATTATTATTATTATCTCTATTTTACAAATGAGGAAACTGAGGGACTATGAACTTGCCTAATGCTACACAACTTGAGTCAGAGCAAGGATTTGAATTAGGCAGATTGGATGCAGAAACCAAGTCTATATCAGCGCTTCTCAAAGTGTGGTTCCTGGACCAGTAGCATCCACATCCCTTGAGAACTTGCTAGGAACTCAAATGATCAGATTCCCCACCCCAGACCTACTGAATCAGAATCTCTGGCAAGCACGTTCAATAATCTGTGCTTTAACAAGCCATGCAGGTAACTCTGACATGCAAACGCACACTGGAGCATGTACCACACTGTAATGCACTAGCGTGAACCAATGGCAACAAGTGCAGGATGATGGGAAAATAATGTGGATGGCAGACTGAGATAGAGTCAAGGTTGATACAAGATTAGAGAAGCCTGGACATGTGTGATAGCAGAAGGGAAGGAGTCCAATTATGGATGGGTTATGGAAATAGAGGAGAAGAGGAAGAAAGCAGAGCAGCTTGGGGTCACAAAGGACAATGAGGATGGCTAACTCTTGAGTACTGGAAATGACAGAAATGGACCCAGGGAAGAAACCGATGCTTTCAACTTTTTGCTCATATGACCAAAAAAAAGATTAATAGATTTTAGTGATGGTGCAGGGGAACTGACCAGCTTTTGAGGCAAGCGATGACCGATTCAAACTCCTGTGAGCCACTGACATGGGTGAAACAATCTTTACTCACAATGTTTAGGTCATAGTAGCAGCTGGAGATGGAGAAGGCAATGGCACCCCACTCCAGGACTCTTGCCTGGAAAATCCCATGGATGGAGCTGTAGTCCATGAGGTCGCTAAGAGTTGGACATGACTGAAAGACTTCACTTTCATTTTTCCCTTTCATGCATTGGAGAAGGAAATGGCAACCCACTCCAGTGTTCTTGCCTGGAGAATCCCAGGGACGGGGAAGACTGATGGCTGCCATCTATGGGGTCGCACAGAGTCAGACATGACTGAAGTGACTTAGCAGCAGCAGCAGCAGCTAGAGATTAAGATTTTCCAATGAACCAAACCCAGTGATTATTGGTTTTCATGGCAGCCATGAAAATGTGCCACTAAGGTCTCTTGCTTTGGGGAGCATAATTGGCAGATGGCTGTAGCTGCTGATCTCTGAATCCATCACCACCTCTGAGCCAAGGTCATGCTTCCATCAGGAAGTTCTCTGATGGCAAGAATACTAAGGTGGGCCCCTTCCTGTGAGATGGGCTTCCCAGGTATCACAGTGGTAAAGAACCTGCCTGCCAATGAAGGAGACACAAGAGATGCAAGTTTGATCCTTGGGCTGGGAAATGGAGGAGGGAATGGCAACCCACTCCAGTATCCTTGCCTGGAAGCTTTCATGGACAGGGAAGCCTGGCGGATTACAGTTCATAGAGTTACAAAGTCAGACACAACTCTGAATGAGCACACACTTCCTGTGAGACAGAGGACTCCTCTCCGATGGGCAGCTTTGGCTTGAAAACTCCCTATTGACTTGGCTGAAACACTCTCAGGACTGTCCTGTAATCTGAGATTCTACTGGTCCAATCCTCTTTCCTTCCCTCTCTCTTTCACAAAGGTCAACCCTGCACTGTGATCTGACAGCCTCTATTTTCTTTGGGTCCCTTTCCTTTTTTCCTCAAGGGCACCCAACTCAATAAACCTCTTGCATATGTGCATGCTCAGTCACTCAGTTGTGTCTGACTCTTTGCAAACCCATGGACTGTGACCCACCAGGCTCCTCACCCATGGAATTTTCCAGGCAAAAATACTTGAGTGGGTTGCTGTTTCCTTCTCCAGCGGATCTTCCCATCCCAGGGATTGAAGGCACATATCTTACATCTCCTGCATTGGCAGGTGGATTCTTAACCACTACGCCACCTGGGAAGCCCAACCTGGAGAATTTCTAATGTCATATTGGAGTCTGCTTTACAGAGGTCCTAAGCTAACAAAGCATTCTTCCCCAACTATGATTTGCTATATGAGCGAAGATGTGGACTCTGCAGATATCTCAGGGTTGAATGGTTTGAGGCTAAGAGTAACTCACACTCTAAGGAGGTAAGGGGAGTAGAAGTAGAGATTGTGATAACCTTAACCCCAGACCTTAACAACAGGGGACCTGCTTCATTCAAATTCCATCAGTAACAGAGAGACAAATGTCAGGGTTTTATAAATTATAATTGGAAAGCTCACCATTATACAGGTTTTGTTCTCTATGTGAATTCCGCAGGAAAAGCTCTGATACCAGGTCTTGAGTAATGTGCAAGGAGTCAATGATCTGAGTAAAATGGGTGGATCCTGGTGTGTGATGAGATGTATTATTTGCTCAGTCGTGTCTGACTCTTTGCAAACCTATGGACTAAGGCCCACTGGGCTCCTCTGTCTGTGGAATTTTCTAGGCAAGAACACTGGAGTGGGTTGCCAGGCCCTTCTCCAGGGGATCTTCCTGACCCAGGGATCAAACCTGGGTCTGCCATGTTGCAGGCAGACTCTGTACCATCTGAGCCATCAGACAAGTCTAAAGCATGTGAGATAACTTCCCTCTTTATTGATAGGAAGGTATCTGATTCCAGGTGAAAATGAGGCTGGTGGTGACAGCAAGATGAGAAAGAAGAATGATCCGGCAAAAGCTGAAGGAGGTAATGTTGCCAGTGAGACTTTCATTTTTTGAGTGTAGACTTCTACTACAAATACTCTTTGGGAGCGACCTCTTTGAGGCTAACTATCCCTGGGAGAAGTAAAATCTTAGGAGTCAACATCTCAGAGGAGATAGTCTGTGGTACAGTTGCAATAGAGCTCATTACGGGTNACTTTCATTTTTTGAGTGTAGACTTCTACTACAAATACTCTTTGGGAGCGACCTCTTTGAGGCTAACTATCCCTGGGAGAAGTAAAATCTTAGGAGTCAACATCTCAGAGGAGATAGTCTGTGGTACAGTTGCAATAGAGCTCATTACGGGTGAGCTATGGGGTCTCACTGAAAGAGGAAAGTGAAAAGTGAAAGTGAAGTCACTCAGTTGTGTCCGACTCTTTGCAACCCTGTGGACTGTAGCCCACCAGGCTCCTCCGTCTATGGGATTCTCCAGGCAAGAATACTGGAATGGGTTGCCATTTCCTTCTCCAGGGGATTTCCCTGACCCAGGGATCGAACCCAGGTCTCCCACATTGCAGGCAGATGTTTTAACCTCTGAGCCACCAGGGAAGC
>SJYV01037911.1:0-13953 GCA_006410875.1 Neotragus pygmaeus | reverse complement strand
TCTTGAGAAAGAACAGAGCTGGAGGAATCAATCTCCCTGACTTCAGATAATACCACAAGGCTACAGTCATCAAGACAGTTTTGCACTGGCACAAAAACAGAAATATAGACCAATGGGACAAGATAGAAAGCCCAGAAATAAACCTATGCACCTACACATATCTTATTTTTGACAAAGGAGGTAAGAATATACAATGAGGCAAAGACAGCCACTTAAATAAATGGTGCTGGGAAAACTGGACAGCTACATGTAAAAGAATGAAATTAGAGTACTTCCTATACCATACACACAGATAAACTCAAAGTGGACTAAAGACCTAGATGTAAGACCAGAAACTATAGAACTTTTAGAGGAAAGAGGCAGAACACTCGATGACAAAAATCAAAGCAAGATTCTCTATGACCCACCTCCTAGAGTAATGGAAATAAAAACAAAAGTAAACAAGTGGGACCTGATTAAACCTAACAGCTTTTGCACAGCAAGGGAAATTCTAAGCAAGGTGAAAAGGCAACCCTCAGAATGTGAGAAAATAATAGCAAATGAAACAACTGATAAAGGATTAATTTCCAAAATATACAAGCAGCTCACACTACTCAGAAAAACACATAACCCAATCAAAAAGGAGGAAAAAGACCTAAACAGACATTTCTCCAAAGAAGACATACAGATATCTAACAAACACATGAAAAGATGCTCAATATCACTCATTATTAGAGAAATGCAAACCAAAATGAGATATCATCTCACGCCTGTCAGAATGGCCCTTATCAAAAAGTCTACAAACAGTGGTGGAGAGGATGTGGAGAAAAGGGAAAGTTCTTGTGTTGTTGGTGGGAATGTAAATTGATACAGCCACTATGGAAGATAGTATGGAGATTTTTAAAAGCTAGGAATAAAACCACCACATGACCCAGCAATCCCACTCCTAGGCATATACCCTGAGGAAACCAGAACTGAATAAGACACAGATATCCCATTTTTCACTGCAACACTATTTGCAGTAGCTAGAACATGGAAGCAACCTGGATGTCCATCAACAGATGAATGGATAAAGAAGCTGTGGTACATATACACAATGGAATATTACTCAGCCGTAAAAAGGAATGACTCTGAGTCAGTTCTAATGAGGTGGATGAACCTAGAACCTATTATACAGAGTGAAGTAAGTAAAAAAGATAAAGATAAATATTGTATTCTAACTCATATATACAGAATCTTAAAAAATAGTACTGAAGAATTTACAGGGCAGCAGTGAAGAAACAGATATAGAAAATAGATTTATGGACATGGGGAGAGAGGAGGAGAGGGTGAGATGTTTGAAAAGAGTAACGTGGAAACTTACATTACCATATGTAAAATAGATAGCCAACAGGAATTTACTATATGGCTCAGGAAACTCAGACAGGGGCTCTGTATCAACCTAGAATGAGGGAGATGGGAAGGAGCTTCAAAAGGGAGGGGATATATGTATACCTATGGCTGATTCATGCTGAGGTTTGACAGAAAACAAAAAAAAATCCTGTAAAACAATTATCCTTCAATAAAAAAACAAACAAACAAAAAGATTAATGAAATGAACAAATCAACAAGTCTTGAGTTGTATATCTCACAGGCTGTATATTTTCAGATGGCTGTGTAAATCGCTCCAGTTTTTAGGACAGCCACTGGCAAATTATGGCCTGCCCCCCAAGTTCAGCTTACCCTCGGGGTTTTGTAAATAAAGTTTTATTTGAACACACGCAAAAATAAATAAATTTAAATTTATAATTAAAAAAAAAAAAAGAGGAGCCTCATTCTGAGGAAGGTTCATGGAGGTGGCAGGATTTGAGCTGAAATTTTCCAAACAGAAACAGGATATTAGCAGGAGGCAAGGGGTGGAGGGGAGGCATTGCCAGGCAGCATCTGCAGTGGAAGCAAGGTCGAGGAAATAGAGACACACGAGGTGACGGGCAGCAAAGAGCAGCCCGAGTGGCCGCAGTGAGGCCTCCAGGCAGAGAACTGAGCAGGGTCTTTGCCACTGGAGCTGTTTCTTTACAGAAAGCAGAGGTCATTTCCCCTCTTGCTCCCCTTTGCAAATGCACCAGACTGTGGGCTCCCTGTGGGCAGGGATCCGGTGTCTCCTGCCCCACTGCAGCTCCAGTGTCCACCCTCACACTTGGACCATGCACGGTAGGCGCTGGGCAAACATTTGCTGGATGAGCTGAAAGGGGGAGAATATGTACTCTCATGGGCTTCCCAGGTGGCACTAGCGGTAAAGAACCCAACTGCCAATGCATAAGAGATAAGTCACATAAGAGATGTGACTTTAATCCCTGGGTTGGGAGTATCCACTGGAGGAGGGCATGGCAACCCACTCCAGTATCCTTGGTGGAGAATCCCATGGACAGAGGAGCCTAGAGGGCTACAGTCCATGGGAGCAAAAGAGTCAGACACGACTAAAGTGACTTAGCATGCATGCATGTACTCTCATCCATCTTTCACTCTCTCTCTCTTTCTTTCTTTTTTTTGGCAATTCTGTGTGACTTGCAGGGATCTTAGTTCCCCGAACTCTGGCCCTGGCAGTGAAAGTGCTGAGTCCTTACCACTGGACCACCAGGGAGCTCCTGCAGTCATCTGTTATTTCATTAGAACTGAACTTGAATTATCATATAACCCCCTTTCCTCCTGCAAACTGGGGGAGGGAGGTTAGCAAGAGAAATGGGTAGAATGCAGCCCCAGTGACGAGCACTTATACTGATTCCAGAGGAGAGAGACCTCAGCCATCCCCTCTTCCCCATACCCGGGATATTTTGGGAGTCACATCTCCATGGGTGTCTCAGATCTTGTAAGTGGAGACACTGACCACTGTTTGTTGCAGACTATCTTTTCGAGAACGTTTACATAGTGAACAGTCTTGGATGATGGAGAGTCTTTCTCTCTGAATTGAAAGGCAGGCACGCTTCCTGCCCACTATTAAAGGCTGGGGTTCTCTGGGACTTCTCTGGTGGTCCAGTGTTGGGGAATTTACCTTCCGATGCAGGGAACGGGGCCCTGGTCCAGAACTAAGATCCCGGGTGCCCTGCAGGTAAGTAAACCCGAGAACTCCAATGAGCCACAACTAAGACCCAACACAGACAAAAATAATGTAATAAATATTTTAAAAAAGAAAAGGTTTGGGGTTCTCAAAGCTCAGGGCTCATCTCTTGTATTGCAACCCACCGCATGTGAGGTATCCAACTGGATGTTCAATAGACTTGCCTATTGAACTATAGGATGCCCATGTATGGTTGAGTATCAAATAAGCGATGACTGCTTATTTATTTATTTGCTACACGGGAAGGCATGCAGGATCTCAGCTCCTTGGTCAAGGATGGAACCCAGAAGTGGAAGCACGGACTGCCAGGGAAGTTCCAGTCACGACTTTTTTAGTATAGATATGTCTCATGCAATATTTGAGACATACTAAAGAAAAGGCATTTATCATTTATCTAAAATTCAAATTTAACCACGTGCCCTCTGTATTTATTTTCTAAACCAAGCATCTTACCCCTGTGGGACTCACTGGAACAAATATACTGATATTTGTGTATATAAACATACAAATGTATGTTTGTACACAAACATACATTTGATCAGTATATACATACACTGATATACTCACTTGCCATGCTATGAGTAATAAAGTCCTTTGTCTCTGACCCAGGACTCTTGTGTTTCTTGCAGGTACCCACAGTAGCTCACAAGCAGGACACAATCTTATACTTTTCCTAGTTCTTGATAGATATACCCAGCCTAAGCTTGCAATGTGGCCTCGAGTTTGCTGCTCAACATGTCTGTGGGATGAATGGCTGTCAGCTATAAAAATTGCTGCTAAATACAGAGTTCCTCAGGGATTAGAATGGGTTCCTGGTGCTGTAGCAACTTTACATTTCACTAATGCATTGTTCTTGAGGAAAGCTGACTGGGGGGATTACATATTCTTGCACGGAAGTTTCGCAGTATGCTTCCTGAAACGTTAGTTTCCAAAAAAAGGCGGGGAAAAGAAATTCTATAGTGAAATAAATTTAAGAAATGCCACAGTCCACCTCTTCCTCTTGGATTTACAGTCTTCAGTATGTGAAAGGCTCTGACAAGTCCTGTAGCAAAGGACTCTGTTCCATTTTACTAAACCTGGGATTAGGTTTAAATCAGGTCTGAAAAGACCTGATTGGGACATTTCTCTCTCTCTTTTTTTCAAATAATATTTTTGGTACTAACTTTTATGCAAGGAGATCAAACCTGTCAATCCTAAAGTAAATCAACCCTGAATGTTCATTGGAAGAACTAATGCTAAAGTTGAAGCTCTGCTACTTTGGCCGCCTGGTGTGAAGAACTGATTCATTGGAAAAGATTCTGATACTGGAAAAGACTGAAGGCAGGAGGAGAAGGGGACAGTGGAGGATGAGATGGTTGGATGGCATCACCGACCCGATAGACATAAGTTTGAACAAACTGCAGGAGATGGTGAAGGACAGGGAAGCCTGATGTGCTGCAGTTCATGGGGTCACAAAGAGTTGGACATGACTTAGCAACTGAACAACAGCAGCAAACTTTCCTGCCAACCTTTTGAAAAATGCTGGAACTGCCTCAATTTGGAAGCACGGACTTTCTTAAAGTTCTCCCTTTCCCTCATTTTCAGTGGCACTAAGCCTTGGGTTTTTGCCTCAGGAAATGGATGGAGGCAGCACCAGAGCCCCTGCACTGCAGGATTTCAGGGAACTCTACCAGCACGGAGACCAGCAGACCAGCATCCTTCGTGCTTTGTGTTCTTTCTATACGAACAGAGCCTCAGGAGTCAATTAAGGTAGCAGCCCGGGGAGCACGTCATCAAAAAGAATGTGTCCTGAGAGAGCCTCCTTAATGCTGCCGCCTTTGTATATTTCCTGTACTGCAGCCAGAGGACATTTGCTGATAATAGGCACAAGTGAAACCATTTTTATCACTGGCCTCTTGAGCCAAACAAAAGGCAGTGAAGACCAATTCCCTCAGCCCACGTGAAAAGGGGAAGGAGACGGTCTTAGCTCTCGAATCAGCCACAGGAAGCAACGCTGACCACGTGTGACACACAGCGGGCCAGGCAGGTCCTGCTGCCCCAACCTGGAATTCTGGCAGCAATTTCAGGGCCGGAAGTCCTCGCTCTCAGGGTCACCCTTTTGGTCGGTGGGTGGTTTCCAGGCTGCAAGCCTCTTTGCCCCGAGGAAGAAAGATCCTCTTGGGTCACACTGCCTCTGAAAACCCAAGAGTGACATAAGTTAAGGAGTAGTCCAAAGAATTAATACATAGGATGTCAGTGAATGTTGTAAGAAAAAAACAATCAGTTACATGCTGACATAAGCTCAGGCAATTGGGCAGCCTCCGTGGAAAGTCACAGAGCCTAGTTCAGAGCTGAGGAGCCATGATGGAGAAAGTCTTTGACTTATCTGTGCGTTGAGTAGCCGTTTAGGGGTTCCCAGCTGGCTCAGTGATAAAGAATCGCTTGCCAGTGCAGGAGACAGGATTGGATCCCTGGTCTAGGAACATCCCATGGGCTACAGAGCAACAAAGCCCGTACTATGCCACAACCTCAACTGAGCCCGAGCTGTAGAGCCAGCAAGCCACAACTAACAGGCCCCGGGCTGCAGCTCGTGAACCCCGAGGGTTCTAGAGCTCATGCTCTGCAACAAGAAGCCCACGCACCACAGCTGAGAGAGCGGTCCCTGCTTGCTGCACCTAGAGGAAATCCCAGCCAGCAAGGAAGATCCAGCTCAGCCAAAAATAAAGGAACAAATAAATTAAAAGGATCACTGATCAGAGGTTACTGTAACAAATACAAAAATCACGAAAATATTTAAAATGTTGAGAGGATCACCAAAATGTGGGACAAAGACACAAAACAAGCAAATGCTGTTAGAAAAAATGGCACTGATAGATTGGTGGATGTGGGGTTGAGACAAACTTTCAATGTACAAAAAAATAATAATAATAAAAACACAGTTATCTGTGAAGTGCAATAAAACAAAGTGGATCTGTATGTTTTGCTGCATTCATCATCGTGTGCTATTGCATTAGAGCTGGAAGAACATTCCCTTGCCTACAAAGTTGGGATAACTGAAGTCCAGAAACACGAAGAGGCTTTCCCTAAGTCACCCAGTGCGTTAGTCTACAGTCAAGAACTCCTTCATTCTTCATCATTTCACTGAGCACCTGCTCTGCTCTGCAGAGACACACGCAGTACACACCAGAAATCTCAGGCTTGGAATCTACATTATCGGAATGTTTACCAAGTGTTTTCAAGATAAATATATTTTTAAAAGGGACATAAGAAACTATACATGTCTACTCATTTGAGCAGGAGAAATACAGTAAGGATAAACCAGAGGCTAATGGGCTTGGCCATCTACAGGGGTTAGGTGCAAACAAGGTAGAAAGAAGAGGAAGCACACAGAAGGTGGTGAAGAGAAAGACCGGGGGAATTTCTTTGTCTTTTGGGGTAGCTCTGACTCACAGAACCTTGACAACGTTTCACATACTCTAAAGCTAATGAATAGAAGCAACTAGGATACAAGGACAACCCCCAGAGTAATTCAAACAGTAACAGATGAGCTCAACTGTATGACAAATGAAATGACATCACCCCACAGAAGGCAACGGGGAAGAAACAGCTAATTAAGCAACTCTGGGAAACAGTTTGACTGGATATGGACATTTACATCCCCACCAATAGCGCACAAGGGTTCCCTTTTCTCTCAGTTCAGTTCAGTCACTGAGTCAGTGATGCCATCCAACCATCTCATCAGCTGTTGTCCCCTTCTCCTCCTGCCTTCAATCTTTCCCAGCATCAGGGTCTTTTTCAGTGAGTCAGTTCCATGCCTCAGGTGGCCAAAGTATTGGAGTTTCAGCTTCAGGATCAGTCTTTTCAATGAATATTCAGGACTGATTTCCTTTAGGATGGACCGGTTTGATCTCTTTGCCCCTGAAGCAACTCTCAAGAGTCTTCTCCAACACCACAGTTCAAAAGCATCAATTCTTTGGTGCTCAGCTTTCTTTATAGTCCCACTCTCACATCCATATATGACTCCTAGAAAAACCATAGCTTTGGCTAGGCAGACCTTTGTTGGCAAAGTAATGTCTCTACTTTTTAATATACTGTCTAGGTTGGTCATAGCTTTTCTTCAAAGGAATGAATGTCTTTTAATTTAATGATTGCAGTTACCATCTGCAGTGATTTTGGAGCCCCTCCAAAATAAAGTCTGTCACTGTTTCCACTGTTTCCCCCATCTATTTGACATGAAGTGATGGCTGGATGCCATGATCTTAGTTTTCTGAATGTTGAGTTTTAAGCCAACTTTTTCACTCTCCTCTTTCACTTTCATCAAGAGACTCTTTAGTTCTTCACTTTCTGCCATAAGGGTGGGTCATCTGTGTATGTGAGGTTATTGATATTTCTCCTGGCAATCTTGGTTCCAGCTTGTGCTTTGTCCAGCCTGGCATTTCGCAAGCAGGGTGACAATATACAGCCTAGACGTACTCCTTTCCTGATTTGGAAACAGTCTGTTATTCCATGTCCAGTTCTAACTGTTGTTTCTTGACCTGCATACAGATTTCCCTTTTCTCTACAACCTCACCAACACTTTTTTTTTTTTAATAATAGCCATTCTGACAAATGTGAAGTGATATCTCATTTTGGTTTTGATCTTTATTTCCCTAATAATTAGTGATGCTGAGCATCTTCTCACATGCCTGTTGGCCACTTGTATGTCTTCTTTGGAAAAATGTCTTTTCAGATCATCTGCCCCTTTTTTAATTGGGTTGTTTGTTTTTTGGCGTTGAGTTGCATGAGATTTTTGTATATTTTAGATACTAAACGCTTATCAGATATATGATTTGCTAATATCTTCTCCGATTCAGTGGGTGTTGTTTTGTTAATAGTTTCCTTTCCTGTGTGGTCAGTTGCTCAGCCGTGTCTGACTCTTTGCGACCCCATGGATTGTAGCCTGGCAGGCTCCTTTGGCCGTGGCATTTTCCAGGTGAGAATACTGGAGCAGATGCCATTTCCTCCTCAGGGATTGAACTTGCGTCTCCTGTGTTTCCTACATAGGCAGGCAGATCCTTTACCATCTGGGCAACTCTTTACTGTACAAAAGGTTTTGAGTTTGATGTAACCCTCTCTGTGTATTTTTGCTTTTGTTTGCCTTGCCTGATGACACATCTACGTATGTAAATACTACTAAGACCAATCTCAAAAAGTGTACTGACTTTGTTTTCTTCTAGAAGTTTTATGGTTTCAGGTCTTACATTTAAGTTTTTAATTTGTTATGAATCTATTTTTGTGCATGGTGTAAGATGATACTTTGGCATGTAGCTGTCCAATGTGGCCAACATCACTTATTGAAGAGGCTGTCTTTCCTCATTGTATATTCCTGCCTTCTTTGTCAAAGATTAACTGCTCGTATAAGTGTGGGTTCAGTTCTGGACTCTCTAGTCTCGTCCATCAATCTATGTGTCTATTTGTGTGCCGATACTGTACTGTTTTGATTACTGTGAGTTTGCAGTATAGCTTGAAACCAGGGAATGTGATACTTCCAACTTTGTTCTTCTCCCTCAAGATTATTTTGGCTATTCAGGGCCTTTTGTATTTCTGTACTAAAGTTTTAGAATTATCTGTTCTAGTTCTGTGAAAAAATGCCTTTGCCATTTCGATAGGGATTGCCTTGAATATGTGTATTGACTTTTACCTCCTTAGTTAGATTTATTCCTATGTAGTTTACTCTTTTTGAAGCAATTGTGAATGGGATTGTTTTCTTAATTTCTTCCTGATCATTTGTTATAAATATATAAGTGTCATAGATTTCTGTGTATTAATTTTGCATCCCATGACTTCACTGAATTCACTGATGAGCTCTAGCAGTATTTTGGTCCCATCTTTAGGATATTCTTTGTGTAGTATCATGTCATCTGCAAAGACTGGCAGTTTTCTTTCTTTCTTTCCATTTTGAATTCCTTTTATTTCTTTTTCTTGTCTGATTGCTATGGCTAGGACTTCTAATACTATGTTGAATACAAGTGACAGAGTTTTTTCTGTTTGCATTTCAATTTAGAATGCTTCTATTGGCATATTTTGAAACTCATCGATTCTTTCTTTGGCTGTGTCTAGTCTACTCTGGCACCCCACTCCAGTATTCTTGCCTGGAGAATCCCAGAGACAGAGGAACCTAGTGGGCTGCCGTCTATCGGGTCTCACAGAGTCGGACACGACTGAAGCGACTTAGCAGCAACAACAGCAGTTTACTCTTGCCTGGAAAATCCCATGGATGGAGGAGCCTGGTAGGCTACAGTCCATGGGGTCGCTAAGAGTTGGGCATGACTGAGCGGCTTCACTTTCATGCATTGGAGAAGGAAATGGCAACCCACTCCAGTATTCTTGCCTGGAGAATCCCAGAGACAGAGGAGTCTAGTGGGCTGCCGTCTATGGGGTCGCACAGAGTTGGACACGACTGAAGTGACTTAGCAGCAGCAGCAGTAGCAGCAGTCTACTGATATGTCTATCAAAGCCATTCTTCATTTTTGTTACAGTGATTTTGATTTCTAGCATTTCCTTAGGATTCTTAGAATTTCTACCTCTGCTTACATTATTTGTCTGTTCTCACATGCTGTCTACTCGTTCCCCTTAACATGTTAATCATAGCTTTAAACACTTTATCTGGCACATCCAAATCTTGCGCCATATTTGAGTCTTGGTGTGACGCTTGCTTTGTCTCTTCATTCCAGGCTTTTTGTGTCCTTTGGCAAGGCTCGTAATTTTTTTGTTGCAAGCTGGCCATCAGGTATCCGGTACTAGGAACTGAGGTAACCAAGCTTTTAGTGTGAAGTTTTATGTTAACCTCGCTGAAAACAGGGCTGTCTTTCAGGTTTGCTGTAGCCGTAGGTGCCAGAGGCTTCAGTTTCTTCTAGCTCCTTGCTGTTTTCTCTCCTATTGTCCTTAAGTCTCCCTAAGAAGTCTATCTTAAATCATGTCTTTGTCGTGCAGCTCTCTAAACTATAGTTGACCTGTTGCCGTGTGTGCTATGGCACCAGGGAAGGAAGCATTCTGTAGTCTTACGATTAAATCCCAGTTGTTTGTTTCATGTTTGTAGTGTGCCTGAGTGGCTGGGCGGTGACTTATATTCTGCCTGCCAATGCAAGAAACACAAGAGACTCAGGTTTGATCCCAGGGTCAGGAAGATCTCTTGGAGGAAAAAATGGCAATCCATTCCAATATTCTGGCCTGGAAAACCCCATGGACAGAGGAGCCTGGAGGGCTGCAGTCCATGGGATCGCAAAGAGTTGGACATGGCTGAGCACATGTGCACTGCGTAAGTTCCTGGACTGTGAGCCTCTTAGCTTCTCCCTCGCTCCCGTTTGAGACAGGACGGCTGCCCTTTACGGAGACTCTGCTAGAGCAGGTTTCCTTGGAGGCAGACCTTTGTTACAGACAAATGTGTTCTGCTTTCATGCTCAGCTGGGCCTGACTCTTTGAGACCCCATGGGACTATAGCCCGCCAAGATCCTCTGTCCATGGGATTCTCCAGGCAAGAACGCTGGAGTGGGTTGCCATTTCCTTCTCCGGGGGATCTTCCTGACCCTGGGATTGAACCCACAGTGGCAGTGGGATGCAGCGGCATCTTTATCATTGGCACCACATGGCTTCCTTACGGAGAGAGATCTCGGTGTGTTTGAAAAATGGTCAATTCCTTCCCTTGTTGCTCACTGGTAAAGGATCCACCTGCAATGCAGGAGACGTGGGTTTGATCCCTGGATTGGGAAGATCCCCTGAAGAAGGAAATGGCAACACACTCCAGTATTCTTATCTGGGAAATTCCATGGACAGAGGAGTCTGGCAGGCTACAGTCCATGAGGTCACAAAAAAGTCAGACATGACTTAGTGACTAAACAACAGTGCCTCTTCCTCTGCTCCTTCTAGAAGTGAGAGAGAATTTCTCTCTAGCCTTCTTTGTGAGAACCTGGAGATAAAACCTGGAGCTAAAACCCACATATATTTTATCTAGGAATTTCTGACTCTCAACATGGTCCACACCGAGCCTCCAGCAATCCATCAGTTACCATCAGAAATGTTCCTGCCCGTTATGGCTCCAGAGGCTCCCCTGGGGAGGCTCATCAGGTGCAATTCTGTGTTTTCCCCCTGAGTCCAGTTTTTCAGGAAGGGTTTGCCCTGTGAACTCAGTTCTCTGGTAGATCTAAGACTTGCAGTTTCTTCAGCTTGGTCTTCCTGCAAGGCTGGAAATGATACCTCCTGAGGTCTTTGTGTGTTGAAGTTGGAAATGAAAGGCTGTGTGTATACGTGTAACTTTTAAAGAACACTTCATAAATGTCATCCTAAACATTTTTGGTTATTATCATTTGCAAACTGACAGACTCCTGTCCTCAAGGCGCTCACAATTTGCGAGCAGGTGGCAGAGAGATTCTGTCATTAATTTTGGAAAAATTTCAGCCATTCTTTCCTCTAAAATCTCTCCTCCTGCTTTGCCTCTTTCTTCCCTTTTGGTATTTTCATTACACATGTGTATGACCTTTTGTAACTGTCCCACAGTTTCTGGGGTTTTATTCTTTCCTTTTCCTTTTTTTTTTTTTTTTTTTGAGCCACATGGCTTGTGGAATCTTAGCCCCCACCAACCAGGAATCAAACACGGGCCCATGGCAGTGAAAGCACCGAGTCTTAACCACTGGATCACCAAGGAATTCCTAGTTTTAGATATTCTGTTCCCTTCATTTTTTTCCCCATTCTTTTTTTCTCTTTGCGTGACAGTTTGAGACATAAATGATGACATCAGTAAATAAACGGGATGAAGAGTGAAGAGCGCTGAGAAATGTCCCAAGAATGTCTATGGGGGAACCTGCTCCACCAAGGTGGAGGCTGGGTCAGCGTAGACCACACGGCCACAGTGCCCATTCCTCTGGGATCGGAAGGGTGCTGGGGCAGAGAAAGAGGCAAACTGGAGGAGGCAGGAGGCCCGGTTTCTCCAGCTCCCAGCCGAGCACTTTGTCCTCCGTCCTTGTGCCTGTCTGTTTAATCATCCTCACCTTTAGCTTGCTTTGTCAGCTCTTCTGTGCTCACCTGGGCTATTGATTCACAGTGGAGATGCTGAACGGAGCCAGAGCGGGGGTGGAGAGTGGGCTCTAACAGCCCTCCTCCTCGAGACTGGTTAGTGATACCCTATTAGTGATGCTGGGAAGAAGAAAGATGCTAGGAGAGCTCTGCTCCCTGCAGCATCCTGCAGCCACCAGCCTTGAGCAAGGCAAGCAAAAGTCAGAGCCACATCCTATTTGCTGCTGTGTGTCCTTGCATGTGTTAGCCACACTTCTTTGACAGCATATGCTGTGAGATAAACATTATTATCCCCGCTTTGTTCTTTAGTTGCTAAGTCACGTCCAACTCTTTGCAACCCCGTGGATTACAGCACTTCAGACTTCCCTCACTCTCTCCCAGAGGTTGCCCAAATTCATGTCCATGGAGTCAGTGATGTTATCCAACCATCTCATCCTCTGCCACTCTTTTCTTCTTTTGACTTCAATCTTTCCCAGCATCAGGGTCTTTTCCAATGAGCTGGCTCTTTGGATCAGGTGATCTAAGTATTGGAACTTCAGCTTCAGCATCAGTCCTTCCAATGAATATTCAGGGTTGATTTCCTTGAGGAATGACTGGTTTGATCTCCTTGTTGTCCTCACTTTACAGACAAGAAAATGAGGTGCTGGGGGAGGGGATGTGCTCATCTGGCCTTTCTGCATGCCTCTAGAAAGGGTCAGGACTGGGATTCAAAGCCAGGGTCCCAACTTTAAGGCCAAGCTCCCTCCCCTTTACCCCCACAGGGGCGGGCAGGCCCAGTGTGAGTGAGCCTTGCACTCTGTGACCTCTGCTGTCAGCATCTGACTCCTAGATGCACAGGCGAGTGCTGCGGGGGATGTCAAGGCAGGCCTGATGGAAATCTGGCTCGCCGTCTCCATTGTCTCAGCATCTTGTAATCTAGTCCTGGGCAGGGGGCTACGGGTGGAGGCCACTTTTCATGGGAACTCAAGCAAGGAGGGAGTGTGAACCAACAGACTGGGACCCAGGCCAAGAGAGCAGAAAGAAAGCTGGGGCCTCAGCCAAGGCTCCAGGCCCCTGGGACCCTCCAGCTGGATGGGGCCATGCGGGCTGGTCCAGATGTGGGTCACAGAGTTGCTGATGGCTCCTTGTCGGCAACAGAGAGAAAAAGAGCCAACTGAGGGGACAAGCCAGCCGATAAAGTGCTACCATCCAGGGAAACGGGCCTCTGGCCACTCAGGGAAGGAGCCAAATCTATTCTGAGGGAGCTTCCCAGGTGGGCCAGGGGGTAAAGAATCCGCCTGCCAGTGCAGGAGAAGCAAGAGATGGGGGTGCAATCTCTGGGTTGGGAAGATCCCCCTGGGGGAGGAAATAGCAACCCACTCCAGTGTTCTTTCCTAGGAAAATTCCATGGACAGTCCACGGGGTCGCTAGGAGTCAGACATGACTGAGTGACTGAGCAGCCGTTATGAGGGAGCAGAGAGGCTTCTTAGAGGAGGGAACCCCAGGGGTGAGCAGAGGTTGGTCAGGGCAAGAAGGGAACAGGGCCTTTCAGGTGGGGGCAGCAGGTAAGAAGAGCTTATTGGTGAGGAGCTGTCTCTTCCAGCTGGGGAATTCGAGTTCAAACAGCTCAGTCTGGCCTGAGAGTCAGATGTGAAATACAGCTTAGCAAGAAATGAGGTTGGGGTGTGGAAAGGGTCCAGATGCCGGATAGTAAATGGGAAATACTTACACTTAAAAAAACCAAAACAGATTGTTTATCTGAAATTCAAATTTAACTGGACATCCTGTATTTTGTTTGCTAAATCTGGCAACTCCAGCCTTGGGGACCATTTGGACTTAATTCCTAAGTCATGGGAGCCATTAGCAGCTTGGTG
>SJYV01037910.1:4992-19191 GCA_006410875.1 Neotragus pygmaeus | reverse complement strand
GCTCCCCGGGGTTTCCCTCCTCCTGCCGGGAACCTGACGCGCCCTCGCTTTCCGGGTCTGTGCCGCCTGGGAGAAGTTTGGGCAGAAACTGGCTGGAGTCTCCGGGTTCGTCTCCGCGGCACCCTTCCTCCCCAGCCCCCGCCAGCCTCTCCGCCTGGGCCCCTCCTGGAAGGCGACAGAGCCAGAGGAGAGGAGTGTGGACCCGCAGCCTCCTGTGGATATGCGGGGGGAAGAAAGTGCCCCCCACACCCACACCCCCTCCTCTGTACAGACACACCTTCTGAGCCCTGGATTTCTGGGGTCTGGGCGGCTTGGCCAGCCCCTTCCCCCATCCTCGCAACTCTGCCCTCGCCCCGCTCTGCTAGCCCTTCCCTCCCCGGTTTCTGCACCCCTAGGGGGAAGGGGTGCTCCCCTAGCTTCCCCGCCCAGACCGAGTGCAGAATCTCTCAGCCTGGTCAGGTCTGGCCCAGCCCAGTTCAGCCCCCGAGGCCAGGCTGAGTCAGTTTTCTGTCGGGTCAAAGATTCCGCGGCTGGGAAACCCAAGATGGGGCCCGTTTGTTTAGACCTGTGCGCCAATCTAGGGACTTTGACCCCCGGCATGCAGTTTCTCCACAATCTACGCGTGTGGGGCGGGTCCGGGCGGAGCCGGGCTGCGGAGGTCAAGCTGGCAGTCAGCTGTTCGCCTCTCCCCCTCCAGGACTTTCTCCTGCAGGGTCCCGGGGATCCTGATCCAGTGGGGTGTGCATGGCACCTGACCGGGGAGTCTAATAATAACCCCTTGCGTCCTTGTCACCCGTGGGCCCCAGGCAGATGGTGCCTGCCCTTCCAGAAGCGGGAGTGAACCGGTCCCCCTTCCTGCTGCTAGACGGCAGCATTCGGCCAGTTTGGCTTCCCCAGCTTGCACCCTTCCCGGTCTGCACGCCCCCTCCCGCCTATATATCAATGCTACTCTCTCACTTTGTCTCATCCTCCTCTTCTCCCATGTCCAGAAGTCTGTTCTCTATATCTGCATCTCTATTCCTGCCCTGTGTTCATTTTTAAATCCTCAGCATTGGTAGGAATAAAAATAGAGTCTGACTGCATGAAATTTATGGTATAGAAGGGGAGATAAGACATACAAAATAAATGTATAGGAAGTAGAATGTGATAAAGTGCCTTAAGCAGGTAAAGATAAAGTCATATTATCTCCTGGGGTGAGTGCAGTGTAAGGATTAAAATACTGGGCTCCCAAATAAGACAGTTGGGTTTAAGATGTGGCAGTATGGTGCAATGGTTACCATTCAGTCTCCTGTTTGAGTCTTTGGGCAAGTGACTTAAGCTCCTTAGGTTTATTTCCAATAATAACCTCTATTTCTTAGGCTTATAATGATGATTTAATGAATTAATACAACAAAGTGCTTATTAGAGAAGAGCCGGCCACATAGTAAGTGCTCAATTACTATCAGTCATGTTTAGTAACTATGAACAGATATCTTACTCTTTCATGAAACTACAGTTTCTCACCTTTAAATGGATAGAACAGAAAGATCCCTCTCATAGGATAGAATTACATGAGATAATACAGGTAAAATTCTTTTTTAAAATATTTGTTTATTTATTTAAAGTGAAAAAATTTATTGAGGTATAGCTGATTTACAATACCACGTTATTTTCAGTTGTACAGCATAGTGACCCAGAAATTTTCAATGAAAGAGAATTGCTTGACAATGTTGTGTTGGTCTCTGCCATACATCAACATGAATCAGCCACAGGTATACACGTGTCCCCTTCCTCTTGAGCCTTCCCCCACCTCCCACTCCATCCCACCCCTCTAGGTTGTCAAGAGCTGAGTTCCCCGTGTCGTACAGCAGCTTCCCACTGGCTCTCTGTTTTACATTTGGTAGTGTGTATGTTTCCATGCTACTTATTCTCCATATCTGACACACCATAGGAGTTCTGTAAACACTACCATCATGTTTTCCTAGCTCAGGGCATCAAAGGAGGCTTCCAGAAGAAGAGGCATTCGGGTTGGACTTTGTAGGGTGGATGGGATTAAGACATGAATTATAACCTGTTGAAATACTAGGTGACTCTGCTTATGGCACTGGCATGTGTAGGCTTTATCCTAGGTACTGCACATGGATGATCTCATTCCTTCNTATTGCTGCATCACAACGAAGAATTCTTATTCTCTCATAGCAGTTCTGGAGGTTGTCAGGGCTGTTAGGTGGCTCTCAGGCAGTTTGAGTCAGATGGCGGCTGAAGCTGGACTCATCTGAAGGCTCCCTCACTTTGATGTCTAGTACTTCAGCTCTCTTGTTGGAAGAATCCCTTGGACTGTAAGGAGATCCAGCCAGTCCATCCTAAAGGAGATCAGTCCTAGGTGTTCATTGGAAGGACTGATGTTGAAGCTGAAACTCCAATACTTTGGCCACCTGATGTGAAGAGCTGACTCATTGGAAAAGACCCTGATGCTGGGAAATATTGAGGGCAAGAGGAGAAGGGGATGACAGAGGATGAGATGATTGGAACGCATCACCGACTCGATGGACATGAGTTTGGGTAGGCTTCAGGAGTTGGTGATGGACAGGGAAGCCTAGTGTGCTATAGTTCATGGGGTCGCAAAGAGTCGGACACGACTGAGCGACTGAACTGAACTGAACTTCAGCTCAGACAGCCAGGATGTGGAGCAGCTGGGGCTCCTTGGGCTTCATTCCCTGCAGACTCTACACGTGGTAGCTTCCAGTAGCTGGGCTCCCTACATCCAACTCATGGCTTCAAAGGTGCATGTCCCACGGAAAGGAGAGCCAAGGAGAAGCTACACCACCTTTTTAGACATTGCCTTGGACATCAGCCACTTCTGCTATCCTCTATTAATTAAGGCTATCACATGTGCCCACAGGGGTTCAAGAGGAGGGAGTAGAGGTACCACCAGTTGATGGGGAGGGGCAAGGTTCTAGGAGAGCATGTGGGGAGAGCATACGGGGCTGGTAATATTGTTGTGGCCATTCTGTGAAAAATACAGAAATCTCCCATAACTCACTAGGCTGTTTCAGTGGTCTTGGTTAGTTGTTAGGATGGAGAAGACAAGGGTGATCACAGTGAAGATAACAAGGCTATTTGTAGGTGAAATTTATAGGATGTGCTTATGGTTTGGATATGACAGGTAAATAAAAATCTAAATCCAGGTGACTCTGGGTTTGGAGGTTGAGGATCTTGGTGAATAGTGTGCTGCTGACCAATCAAGGAAGACTGGATGAGAAGCATGTCTTTTGATGAGTTGGCCAGCCCCTTCCCCCATCCTCGCAACTCTGCCCTCGCCCCGCTCTGCTAGCCCTTCCCTCCCCGGTTTCTGCACCCCTAGGGGGAAGGGGTGCTCCCCTAGCTTCCCCGCCCAGACCGAGTGCAGAATCTCTCAGCCTGGTCAGGTCTGGCCCAGCCCAGTTCAGCCCCCGAGGCCAGGCTGAGTCAGTTTTCTGTCGGGTCAAAGATTCCGCGGCTGGGAAACCCAAGATGGGGCCCGTTTGTTTAGACCTGTGCGCCAATCTAGGGACTTTGACCCCCGGCATGCAGTTTCTCCACAATCTACGCGTGTGGGGCGGGTCCGGGCGGAGCCGGGCTGCGGAGGTCAAGCTGGCAGTCAGCTGTTCGCCTCTCCCCCTCCAGGACTTTCTCCTGCAGGGTCCCGGGGATCCTGATCCAGTGGGGTGTGCATGGCACCTGACCGGGGAGTCTAATAATAACCCCTTGCGTCCTTGTCACCCGTGGGCCCCAGGCAGATGGTGCCTGCCCTTCCAGAAGCGGGAGTGAACCGGTCCCCCTTCCTGCTGCTAGACGGCAGCATTCGGCCAGTTTGGCTTCCCCAGCTTGCACCCTTCCCGGTCTGCACGCCCCCTCCCGCCCCTCCCTGAGCCCTGCCTGGGGAAGGCCGCTGGTTCCCTGAGAATGTGGTCGCCTGGGGAGAACTCCAGGGAATCTTCTGCTCCCAGTGAATGCGTGAAAAGAGGCGGATATGATTTCAGAGACAGCTGTGTTGCTTGCAGATTGTGTGTGTCTGTGTGTGTGTGTGTGTCTGGCCCCACATCTGCTTGTCCCAAACCCCGCGCCCCCGATCCTGCCCTGGGGTCTCCCACTGTGGCTTTCTTCTTTCCCCTGGAGGAAAAGTAAGCTCCTGCCTGGGTGGAGACGACCTTCAGGTGTGGGGAGGGGGCTGCTCGGGACAGACAGCTGCTGTCTGGTATCCTGGTGGGCCTGAGCCTGCCCCGCCCCACTTGGTCCCCTGGAGAGGTGACAGCCAAGCCAAAGGGACCGACTCACAGTCCCCGCCCCTCTCCTCCCCGGTCAGACCCTGGCACTCCAAGGGGCATCCCCTTCCCCCGGCCTCACCCCTCCCCTCCTCGCCCTGTTCAGGCAGCCCGAGGGCCCTGCCTGGGGTCTGAGTGCGGTGGGGCTGGACAGGACTGGACGGGAAGTCTGGCTCTGGGTGTTCATTTCAGGCGGCTCCCGTTCTGCTAAGTTCCCCTGGTGTCTGACCACGAGTCTCTTCTGGAAGTCCCCTTCCTCCTGAACAGCAGGTACTGCCCACGTCAGCACCATCGATCGGGCACCTCCTGCTGTCAATCATCTCAGTGCTCAGCAGACTCCTGAGTGAGGAGAAGCCCTGTGCCAGACATGGGGTCACATGCTAACCGTGCCGCCAAGGCCTTCGGGGCTCAGCAGCTGAGTAGCTGGGAGGGGGCTGTGCGTTGAAATCCACAGTTTTGTCACTTACCGTGTGACCGTGGCAGGTGTCTGTACCTCCCTGAGCCTCCCTTCCCTCCTCTGCAAGTAGTAAATGAGCTGCCCCTTGAAACATGCTTAGTACCTAGAGGGTCCCCTCGCACGTGGTGGACCCAGTGATGCAAATCATTACGTAGACTGGCCTTGATGTTCAACAGCGTGTCCAAGTTCAGTGACGCATGGAGGATGCAGACGAGGATCCTCTGCTATCACGATCAGGAAGGACTGAAAGACATGTGCAAAGGAGAGCCAAGTGAAGAATGCCGGCGTGTGTGTGTATATGTGTGTGCGTGTGCCTGTGCGCGTGTGTGTGTGTGTGTGTGCGTGGGCACCCACACATGTGTGTACACAAGGATTAAGTGGAGCTGGGACCAGGCAGTCAAGATGAAAGGCAGCTCAGGGGAGGGAGCGGGCTGTGCTGCGGATCTGGAAGAGCAGATCGCCTGGTGACCACCCAGACATCCTGAGCAGAGTCAGCCCCAGAACTTCCTCGAGGAAGCAGGTCCCGCCCCACCCCCCGCTCACTTTCTGGGGTCTTGGGAGCCACTGTGGAATCCTGCTGGTGGGTCAATCTTTCCACCCCTCCCTGCCAGTGGACCAGACCCTGAGTCCCCGCCCAGATCGCCTGGGCCCCATCCACCAGGCTCCTGGGGAGGTGGCAAGCCCCAGGGTGAAGGGGCGCCCCCACCCAGCTGGGCCCCCAGCTCCAGGTGGGGAAGCTGCTGAGACCCTCCTCACCTTTGCCCGGGTGAGACAGGGTGGGGATGGAACAGATCCCGGCATCAAAGAACTAGTGAAAGGACCCCGTCATCGTTTAGCGCCGGGCGCTTCATGAGTTGCCACAAGCCTCGCTTGGCCCAGAGAAGGCCCCCGCTGGCCAGGTGTCACGTGGGCAGAGTTGGGGAAAGGGCCCTGACACTGCCCCCAGCTGTGTCTCCCCAAACCAGCCACCCCGGTTTCCCCCTTCAGCGGCCCTGTCACCATCCATCCCAGAGAGATGGGAGACGCTGCTGTGCGGGGGTTCACTGCGCCCCTGCCTCCGGGCAGGCCCCCTGCCTGCTCCCTCTCCCACCTTTGCTCTCCCGCTTCTGCTGGCCAGCCATTGTCCTGGGACCTGCGTGAGGAAGCAGAGGAGACATTCTTCACTTTTTGCACCTATCTCCACTGGGCAGTCCGGTTCATAGGCTCTGCAGAGCCTCACACACTCCCAAGGGAGGGTTGGATCCAGAGCTCTGGGGCTCCCCCAACGTGGGGGCCTTTCTCAGGAGGAAAGACCTCCTGAGCCCTCCCTGCCCCACCGCGCCGCAGGATTTGAGAGGAGCCAAAGGATGAGGAAGCCCCATTCATCCAGCATGAACCTTGAGTCATGGTCAGCAGACACTCACGCTGCCCCCACCAGCCCAGGAGGTGGGGGAGCTTAACCCTTTCCAGTCAGGGCCTCACCCTGCAGCTCCCCGCCCTCTGGCCTCACCCCTGGGCTGGCACACTCTTCATCTTCTGGGGTCTCGAGGTGAGGGGTGTTCAGGATGTTGCCCCCTCCCTCCCCCACCCAAGTGCAGAAGCCCCTGGGGGCTCAGCTGCCACCTCGGCCTTCCCAGAAGGCCCGTCGGTCACTGCTGCCCCCAGCTGGGGTCCTGGGTACGTGCTCTGGTTTCTCATTACAAAGTGACAAACCAGAATGAGTGGACGTCGCTTGGATGGTAGAGCGAGGCCTGAGCCCTGATGCAGGGGTCATGGGCTGGCTGTTGGGCACCTCAGGGAGGTGGTGGCCACAGGGGCCGGGAACCTGTCCTTTCTCGGCTCCCTCAGCGCGGGAGGGCTTGTGAATAGACTTCCTGGCTTCCTGCAGACAGGACATCCTCCCTGTAACACCCAGAGGTATGTAACAGAGACCTGCTGAGTCTGTTAGGAGCAGAACTGTTGCCTGTTAGAGGGTGGCAGGTGACGGCAGGGTGACGGGGGGAGAAGCTTGTGCAGGCTTCTCTTCCCTCCCTCTTTCAGCCCCTCCTGCCTCCAACCTTAACCCTCACCCTGGGCTTCCCAGGTGGCCCAGCAATGAAGAACCTGCCTGCCAGTGCAGGAGACTCGGCGTTGATCCCCGGGACGGGAAGATCCCCTGGAGAAGGAAATGGCAACCCACGCCAGTATTCTTGCCTGGGAAATCCCATGGACAGAGGAGCCTGGCGGGCCACAGTCCACGGGGTCGCAAAGAGTCGGACACGACTTAGTCGCTGAACAGCCCAAACCCTGATCCTAGCTCCTCTGCCCCTGCCCTCGTGCTCCAGTGCTGGAAGAAAGTTCTGGAAGAGAACTGCTAACAAAAGTGCCTCCGAGTTTGGATTTCCCAGGCATGGCCTCCCCGGGCTGGGCCAAAGCAGGAGTAAAAGAATTGAGGCCAGACGCCCGGCTTGGAGAGGCCCCTTGGCCTGAGAATCCCAGGGCCCCGCCCACAGTACGGGGCTTGCTAGAGGTCAGGGGGCCCAAGTGTGTCGTGAGGGGTGAAATGGGGGAGCAAACCCAGGGCTACCCGGGACGGGCTGTGGTTTGGAGACACTCAGGTTGCACCACCCCAAGTCGTGATTACTTCCCAGAGGTCCTGCTGTGCCGGATGGGGGCCCTTGGTAGAGTCTGTGGGTTTTCCTGTTTGGGAGGATATTGAGGGCGAGATTGTCAAGGGAAGCTGGGAGGAGGTCTGACTGTTAGCCGGTCTCTGATCTATGCAAAAGGTTTATCCGGGTTTTGTTTTGTCTTCATTAGGATTAACTTACAGGGAAGGGTGCTCTCTTAGTAAGTGTACACCTCAGCACGTGTGTGTGCGTGCCTGTGTGTGTGTATGAGACACCACCCCGGGCCACGTCTGTCCCTGACCCCCTCGGTTCCCTCCCAGAGGCAGGGGCGTCTCGGGCCGTCCCTGCAGCTGAGGCTCTCCTCTTCGCGTCTGACATCAGTCAGCCCCCACAGCCCCTGCTGCTCCGTCTCCCCCGTTTCTTCCTGTGTCGCGTCTGTAACATTCACCCGATCACGATCACTGGCCGTTGCTGCTGCCTACTTTTCGCGGCTGCACAGTGTTCCCTTTTGTGGCTCTAGCACCTGTTACATGTCAGATCTCTTGTTGGTCAGCATTTGCGTTGCTTCCGGCACGTGACTCTTACTGCAGGGTGAGGCTGCGGTGAACAGCTGTGGGGGGTGCGGCGGGGACACAAGCCCTCCTTTCTGCCAGGGGAAGGAGAAGGGTTGCCGGCTCGAGGGGTTTGCATACTGCACAGTGGTCTGCAACTTGTGAAGGGGATCCTGGGCTCTAGCAGAGGGACCTCAGGCCTGCGAGGGGGTGGCCAGGACAAGGCGTGGCATTTACATCCACCCCTCAGTCAGGAGACGCTCTGCTAAGCGAGTCTGAAGGAAAGCTTCCGCTGCTGTAAACACCGTGAGGAAGTCTGTGGACACTACTCGGCGCCTCCTAGACCTGAGCAGGATACAGCCCCGCCAGTCATCTCTTGGCGCACTTCTAATTCACTGGGTCCAGGGTGGAGCTGGAGACGGTGCATTCTGCATCTCAGAAGAGGTCAGTGCTGCAATGCTGGTGAATTCCACTTTGAACAGCAAGGCTCTGAACCCCTGTATTTTCTTGGGCTCCAAAATCACTGCAGATGGTGACTGCAGCCATGAAATTAAAAGACGCTTACTCCTTGGAAGAAAAGTTATGACCAACCTAGATAGTATATTCAAAAGCAGAGACATTACTTTGCCAACTAAGGTCCGTCTAGTCAAGGCTATGGTTTTTCCCGTGGTCATGTATGGATGTGCAAGTTGGACTATAAAGAAAACTGAGCCCAAAGAACTGATGCTTTTGAACTGTGGTGTTAGAAAACACTCCTGAGAGTCCCTTGGACTGCAACGAGACCCAACCAGTCCATCCTAAAGGAGATCAGTCCTGAATATTCATTGGAAGGACTGATGCTGAAGCTGAAACTCCAATCCTTTGGCCATCTGATGCAAAGAACTGACTCATTTGAAAAGACCCTGATGCTGGGAAAGATTGAAGGCAGGAGAAGGGGATGACAGAGGATGAGACGGTTGGATGGCATCAGCAACTCAATGGACATCAGTTCAGTTCAGTCGCTCAGTCGTGTCCGATTCTCTGTGACCCCATGAATCGCAGCACACCAGGCCTCCTTGTTCATCACCATCTCTCAGATTTCACTCAGACTCATGTCCGTCGAGTCCTTGATGCCATCCAGCCATTTCATCCCCTGTCGTCCCCTTCTCCTCCTGCCCCCAATCCCTCTCAGCATCAGAGTCTTTTCCAATGAGTCAACTCTTCACATGAGGTGGCCAAAGTACTGGAGTTTCAGCTTCAGCATCATTCCTTCCAAAGAAATCCCAGGGTTGATCTCCTTCAGAATGGACTGGTTGGATCTCCTTGCAGTCCAAGGGACTCTCAAGAGTTTTCTCCAACACCACAGTTCAAAAGCATCAATTCTTCGGCGCTCAGCCTTCTTCACAGTCCAACTCTCACNCATCATTCCTTCCAAAGAAATCCCAGGGTTGATCTCCTTCAGAATGGACTGGTTGGATCTCCTTGCAGTCCAAAGGACTCTCAAGAGTCTTCTCCAACACCACAAATTATCAAATAATAAAACATAAACTTTGAAGAATTTTTTGAAAAAAATATTTGATAGAGTATTTTTTTAAGGATTATCAAAAAATGAAGGTAAAGAAAACAACCAAAATCTGTATTGTCTTAATGACAGGCATCTTGGCTTAGACACCATTTAAAAAATTACTTTAGCAGAGAAGAAATTGGTATAATGAATTAGTACATTAACACTAAGAGCAGTAAGTTCGTGACTAAACTGTTATTTCTCTTGCTATTTGAAAAACTTGCCACTTTCAAAACTTGCTTAGGGCTTAATGTTTGAGGCAAATGGTAAAAGGATTTAAATCCATGGCTTCCACTGACATTAATGGAATACATTCATCTATTTTGCCATGCTTAGAAATTCACACTTTAAGGCTTATACGGACAACTCTGAGTAAAAATGATGTGCTGTGAACTTGCCTCAGGAAAAAAAAAAATCAGACACAAACTGAATTCACTCTCTATTATTATTAAAATAATTTCCATGAAATTTGATGTATTAATTTTTATTCAGAGTCTACATTTCCAGGACATAGTTTCTCTTTAGACTTCTTCAAAGTCAGATGAAAGAAAGTTGAGAGAAATTCTCTTTTTGTACTAATCCCTCAGTAATAAGTACTGCTTCTTCCCCTTAAAGAACAATACACATACAAAATTTAAGATACCATCCGATTTTAGATAATTCACTTATTAACTGTGTCNGAGCATTATTTTACTAGCATGTGAGATGAGTGCAATTGTGCAGTAGTTTGAACATTCTTTGGCATTGCCTTTCTTTGGGAGTGGAATGAAAACTGACCTTTTCCAGTCCTGTGGCCACTGCTGAGTTTTCCAAATTTGCTAGCATATTGAGTGCAGCACTTTCACAGCATCATCTTTCAGGATTTGAAACAGCTCAATTGGAATTCCATCACCTCCACTTGCTTTGTTCATAGTGATGCTTTCTAAGGCCCACTTGACTTCACATTCCAAGATGTCTGGCTCTAGATGAGTGATCACATCATCATGACTATCTGGGTCGTGAAGATCTTTTTTGTACAGTTCTTCCGTGTATTCTTGCCATCTCTTCTTAATATCTTCTGCTTCTATTAGGTCCATACCATATAGGAGTTTAAAAATTGTCAGAACATGGGCCATGGGGTTCTTTAAATGCAGATGCTGTGGACCTGTGTTAACACTGAATGTATTAGTCATCTTTGCTGCCCAACAAGTCACCCCAGGCTTAATGGCTTCAAGTAGCAGTGTTTGTGACGTCAGGGTTTCACTGGGAGGAGTCCAGTGATAATGTAACTGGGCAGGTGCCTCTCAGGACCTCTCAGGGACCGGCGCTCCAGAGTCGGCTGGGGCCTCCACATCCCAGGGCTTGACTGGAGAGCGTCAGAGTCCACACGCTCCCCAGACTGCTGGCCGGGCTGCTTCTCACGGCTGCTGGACAGAGAAGCTCAGTCCCTCGCCTCACTGCGTCTCGCTTGTGTCCCCAAATCGTGCCGTGTCAGGAGAGCAGGAAACGCCAGCACGATTTCGGTCCGTCTTCTGTAAGCCAGTCACAGAGGCCACAGCCCAACACTTCGCCCCGCTCCACTGATGAGGGCCGCCGCTGAACCCAGCTCTGCTCACCCTCGAGGGGGGTCAAGGCCAGCGTGCGCGGGGAGCGGGGGTCAAGGCCAGCATGCGCGGGGAGCGGGGGCTCCTGGGGTCGGATCCGCTGTCACCTGGCAGAGTAAAGCGTGTCCCTCATGTCTCTGATCCCAGGCGCGTCTTTTTAGCGGGACATCTGAACATAGAGAGCTACGGAAAAAGCCCAAATTCCATAAAAATCTGATGAGTGGTTTTAAGTCATGAACTACTCTACCCTCAGAGGTGGCTCTGTCAAAGAATTGTCTGAGAACAACGTGCGAAACACTCACAAGCACCGATGGCAGAGTTGTCTGCCGCCCCTGGCCCCGCCTTTCCTCTGCCCCTGCCTTTCCTCAGCGCGTCCCCTGGACTCCCCACTTGATTCAGAGTTCTTTCTAAATCCTCGGGAGGGAGCTGGGAAGAGCGTGCTTGACTGGGTCTCCCTGTGACATCTTACGGAAACGCCTGAGCCCAGTGATTTTAGACTGTCCTTAAGGGAAGGATGTCCCCCTCCATTTGCTATTTAAGTTTTAAAAATATGTGAAATCCAAGAAGAATTCATCAAGTATTTTGTTTATCAGACCTTGGCAGTGAACACTACTAATTATTTTTTTGTTCCCGTCGTTAAATACAGAGCCTTCCCATTCATTTTGCCAAAAGAATTTTCCGTTCTCCACCACTTTCTCCTAAAAGAAAACGTTCAGTGAGAAGGCAGCCTCAGCTCAGCTCCGCCCAGGCCAGCCGTCCAAGGCGAGGCCTGCCTTGGGGCTGAGCGGTTGCTCCAAGGCCATCCTTAAGGCTTTGAGTTTCTGTTTACTGCCTGGAAGCATTCCGTTTTTTACATTTTAGTCTTTTGCTGAAGGCCCTTTAAAAATTCAAGAGTTAGTTTTTATCACCAGAAAACATTGATTAAATATGTATCTGCACCTGGAGCCATGTACAGTGAGTTTAACATCTGTGCTCGAGGTCTGGGGAGGATCCCTTACTTTTTTTTTTTTTTTTGTAAAGGCAAGGAGACAGTGTTCGTGGACATTGGGTGGCAGAAGCTTATCCAGTTGCATTTTAGCCCATAATACATTATTTAAAGAGATGGTTGAAGAGTCAACTCAGAGCCACAGGAATGGAGATGTTTAACCCAGGGAAGAGGGTGGGAAGATCTCAAAGCTGCCTCTGAGTGGGCTCAGTCGTGTCCGACTCTTTGTGACCCCGTGGACTGGGGCCCCCCAGGCTCCTCTGTCCAGGGAAATTTCCAGGCAACAACACTGGAGCGGGCTGCCATTGCCTACTCCAGGGATGTTCCTGACGCAGGGGTCAGACCTGTGTGTCTCTTGAGCCTCCTGCAACGGCAGCCGGATTCTTCACCACTAGCGCCACCTGGGGCGCCCCGAAGCTCTCTTTAGACATTCGAGCTGCGATGGGCCTGGACGGGGTCTGCCTGGCTGCCCCCTAGGGAAGGACCACGTGTGACCAGGGGGGGGACACGGAGGCCAGCCTGAGTGGCCACAGACCAGACCTGCCAGCAGCCTGGAAGCTGGGCTCGGTGGTCTCACAAGGCTGTCAGCCTCGGTCTCTAGGAACATCACGCTGAGTGGTTTGCTTCCCGCTCTGCGGCAGGGGATTGGCTTGCTGGCTGGAAGTGGGCTGGGGAGAAACCGTAGTGCCAGTCCCTCGGTCCTGTCCGACTCTGCGACCACCAGGCACCTCTGTCCACAGGATTCCCCAGGCAAGAACTCGGAGTGGGTTGCCATGCCCTCCTCCACAGGGTCTTTCCAACCCAGGGATCCAACCTGGGTCTCCCACAATGCAGGCAGATTCTTTTCCATATGAGCCACCACGGAAGGGGTAGAATATTATCTACAGGATTTCCAATATTTTTCAAGAGACTTGGGTGAGGACATAATGAATTATTCAGTGATTCCTCTCTGTGAAGCAAGTTGCATAAAGACAGACAACTTGGTACAAATTGCAGCTCTAAACTTACTAGTAATATATTTTATTCATGCACTCTACTTACAAGTGCCGATCACTGCTTGACACTTCTGAGCTCACTGATGCTCCTGCAGTTACTCTTTGAAATGGGTGCAAACTCCGACACACAGAAAACCCCAGGAAAACAGAATGATGTACCTGGTCTAATGGATTATTTAAGCCTTAAAAGTGAGAGGGGTGCATTAGGCTTTTCAAATGCACAATTTCAGTATAATTGTTGAGGTGACTGCTCTCTCAGGTACTGAGAGAGCTCCTGTTTACACGGGGCTGGGGTTTTTCTGAACAGATTTAACAAAGGGCCAGTGTGTCTTTTGAGGTCTTTTGTAGCAGAGCCCACAGAGTTCTTCAGCAGACACAGTGATGTTTCTCCCCATGCCGTCAGAATGTGGAGAACCGTTTTCCCAGTGTTTTTCCCTTCTTTCCCTAATGGATGGAGCAAGACCCACCCACCTCGGCAGATGTTCTGCAGGCCTGTGAGGTGGGAGTTAGCCAAGGAACGGCATTTGAGTTCGTGTTCAAACAGAGGCCCTAAGAGGCCAGTCTGAGGACGTCCCTGGCGGTCCCGTGGGCACGACTCCTCATTCCTGGGAAGGGTGGTAGGGAGAATTGGGAGGCTGGGACTGAGACTCAGACGCTGTTGATTCTGTGCATAAGATAAAGTGCTGGTGAGAAACTGCTGGTGAGCAGGGGAGACTCCACGCGGAACTCCGTGGTGACCTAAATGGGAAGGAAATTCACACGTGGAGGGGATTCATGTATAGGCGTGGCTGATTCGTTCTGCTGGACACTAGAAACTAATACAGCAATAGTAGAGGGTATACATGCATCAGTTCAGCTCCATTCAGTCGCTCAGTCGTGTCCAACTCTGTGACCCCATGAACCGCAGCACGCCAGGCCTCCCTGTCCATCACCAACTCCCGGAGTCCACCCAAACTCACGTCCATCGCGTCGGTGACACCCTGCAGCCAGCTCGTCCTCTGTGGCCTCCTCCTCCTTTTGTCTTCAGTCTTGCCCAGCATCAGGGTCTTTCCAAATGAGTCAGCTCTTCACATCAGGTGGCCAAAGTATTAGAGTTTCAGCTTCAACATCAGTCCTTGCAATGAACATTCCAGACCAATTTCCTTCAGGATGGACTGGTTGGATCTCCTTGCAGTCCAAGGGACTCTCAAGAGTCTTCTCCAACACCACAGTTCAAA
>SJYV01037909.1:0-19551 GCA_006410875.1 Neotragus pygmaeus | reverse complement strand
AAAAGCAGAGACATTACTTGGCCGACTAAGGTCCGTCTAGTCAAGGCTATAGTTTTTCCTATGGTCATGTATGAACGTGAGATTTGGATTATGAAGAGGCTGAGCACCGAAGAATTGATGCTTTTGAACGTTGGTGTTGGAGAAGACTCTTGAGAGTCCCTTGGACTGCAAGGATATCCAACCAGTCCATTCTGAAGGAGATCAACCCTGGGATTTCTTTGGAAGGAATGATGGTAAAGCTGAAACTCCAGTACTTTGGCCACCTCATGCAAAGAGTTGACTCATTGGAAAAGACCCTGATGCTGGGAGGGACTGGGGACAGGAGGGTAAGGGACGACAGAGGAAGAGGTGGCTGGATGGCATCACCAACTCTATGGACGTGAGTTTGAGTGAACTCAAGAGATGGTGATGGTGTGCTGCAATTCATGGGGTCGCAAAGAGTCGGACACGACTGAGCAACTGAACTGAATTGAACGGTAACAACCCTGTAGGACAATTTGGGGCTATGGTTCATATGCTCCGTGGGCATAGTTTAGGGAAATAAAAACTAACAAAGGACCTATTTAACTTTTTAGGACATTTTTTGCTATTACTGTCAAGGAAAATGTCAATCAAATGTATTTGACTTATTTCTTCCCTTTGCAAATGAGAATTGCTTGTTATCTTGGTGATTTTGTTTTCATTCAGCCACTTTACAGCAGATGTATTTATTCTTGTTATGAAGAGTAATGCCTGTATACTTAAAGAGGGATTAGAATTTGATTCTTAGGTATGACTTTAAGGTGTATGTTTTTCAAGAAGGTAAAGTATCATCTTTTTTGTTTTTAAAGAAGGAGCAACGGCTTTGTGATGGATGCTTTTTTTTTTTTTTAGTTGTATTTTAGCGAAAAGTGGTGTATTGACATAGGAAGGATTTTCTTTGATATCAGTCTGTCCCCAACTCTATGTGATCCTACCATTTTCAATACCTATCACTGCACTCAAAACTGGGGATACATATATAAGTAACACTTTCTCTATATAGTAATCCTGGCAAAAGTAATTGTTTTTAAGAGTGATCACAGGATATAGTAGACTCTTTCACTGAAGTATATATATATATAAATAGAGTTCAAAGAAATTGTTTTGTTGATGATCGAAAATTGAATCTTATACCTAATGCATTATCCTCATATTTTATTGGAAGATTCATCTCATTATCATGATTTCATGCAAACTTTATATTCTATAGCAGAAAACTTTATTTTACATTTTTATTTGTTCAATCTATCAAGAATTTTGGGGGAAAATTTTTATGAAATATCAACATTTTTCCAAATTTTTAAGTTGACATGATCATATATCATTTCATGTTCAAATATTATCATATACATTATGATCAACTTATAAATTTCTCATTTTAAAGGTTAAATTTTCTTAGTCAAATTTATTTGTCCTTTAAATATATAACAGTTCCATCCATTAGAGATAAAATATGCTACTAACAAATATGCTTTCAAATTAAATCAAAATTACCTCATTCTCCTACCTCACTATTATCATAGTCCCTATAGACTCTTGTCTGGACCAGGGGAGTGATCTCTTAACTTCTTTCCCTCCTTTGATTCCTGTAGTCTTACAATTTCCTTATTTTCTCAGAGATTTTTTGTTTGTTTTAGCATTGTTTTTAATTAAAATATTTGACTGATATTGTATATTTAGAAACTAACTTTACAGCCCTGTTGGGCTCTATGATCTCACACTTACCACTCTCATCACCCATTACTCCAGAACCACATCTTGCCCTATTCTCCAGCACCTTGAACTTCATTTTTGTTGTTGTTTTTTAATGTTACTTTAAATTTATTTATTTTAATTGGAGGCTAATTACTTTACTATATTTTATTAGTTTTGCCATATATCAACATGAATATGGATGGGTGTACACGTGTTCCCTATCCTGAACCCCCCTCCCACTTCCCTCCATGTACTATCAATCTGGGTCATCCCAGTGCACCGGCCCCAAGCATCCTGTATCCTGCATCAAACCTGGACTGGCGATTCATTTCTTTTATGATATTATACATGTTTCAATGTCATTCTCCCAAATCACCCCACCCTCTCCCTCTTCCACAGAGTCCAAAAGACTGTTCTATACATCTATGTCTCTTTTGCTATCTCACATACACTTTTTCTTTACCTGAAATACTGCACTCTCTATGTTCACACAGCTCCTGGAACTGCTACAAAGCAACTATCCTCTCATCAATTAAGTCAACTATCATTTCCAGAAAGAATCCTCCCCTTACCCACTAGTCTACTGATTCCTCCCCCATCTCATAGTATAAATTAATTAAGTCTGAAATTACAGAGTTCCTGTTAGACCAAACTTTTTCTCACTTAGAACAGATAAAATGTTACCACTTCTTGTTATCCATTTGGCTAAAATTAATATTCATTAAAACTTTCAATAATTCTCATCCAATCCATGTATAATTCTCAGAATTTTTCACAAAACTACACACACTAACCCCTACATATGCATTAAGTTATAATCAGGCTAAGTTACTTGCTCACTGATTGTGATCGTTATATACCATATGCATAATCAAGTTATATTTTGCTTCAGTTCTTCAGTGTAAATGCTTACTTACTTATAGGCTATTCATTCTTTGATTTTTATCATTTCACAGTGTTAGAACATGGTGGTTGGTTGGATGTATGTATGTTAAGTTCAATTTAACAAAGAGTTAATAAACATTCTTGAAGTGAAACATACTACAATATTTTTTTAAATAAAAATGACATAGACACTTAATTGTTAGTATCAACAAATTAATTGGCAATATTTTATGGGTCATTAAAACATACCAGTGAGTTATATTTCTATACTTGAGAATTTCTAGTATGCATTGGTAGCTTACAGTGAACAGTGCCAAGTTTGTAGTCTTCAAAGGAGAAAATTTCACTCTGGGACCAAAGATGCAGTTTCATTCACTCAGAGTTTTGTTTAGCAGAGATTTTATTAAAGTGAAAATATAGAGGAAGCTTCCAGAAAAAGATACTGGAAGCAAGTAGGAGAGTGCCTACCTCACTAATTTAAGCAGGGCATTATATAATTTTCAACTGACTGCTGACAATAGATAAAAAGAATGCCTAAAGGATGTGAAAATTTTGCCAGACCTATTCTTCCACAACATATAACTTGAGATAATATAGGTATAAGATTAGCCAGGGAGAAAGGGCTCTGACCTCTGTGTCTCCAAATGAGAAAGCAGTGATATGGGAAAACAGACCCCCAGGCAAAATCTGTTAAAATAATTACCATTAATATGAAGCCTAAGAAAAGCATTTTTCCTAAGATATATTCTGCTTAAAGACAGGCCAGTTCTCAAATAAAATAGATTGCTGCGAAACTAACACACAACTTAAGGGAAACATGTCCTACATGACTAAGGCAAAAAATGTGAAGAAAACATAAGGCAGCTTTGAACTACCTGTGTCAACCTGCTTAAGTGAATTATCTCAACGTGTTGAATTTTAAAAATAATTAATGATAAAATTATTAAAGAGCTAGATATATAAATATTTTAAACATCATATCTGTGTATGTATTATTTTTTATTTTTTTTAATTGGAGGCTAATTACCTTACAATGTTGTATTGTGTATGTATTCTAAAGAGTATTAATTTATCAAAATATGGCTATTATTTGCTCATCATGTAGAATTTTAGAGATGGAAGAGACCACTGAGATTATCTAGTNTGTATTATTTTTTATTTTTTTTAATTGGAGGCTAATTACCTTACAATGTTGTATTGTGTATGTATTCTAAAGAGTATTAATTTATCAAAATATGGCTATTATTTGCTCATCATGTAGAATTTTAGAGATGGAAGAGACCACTGAGATTATCTAGTTCAAGTGTCTCAGTTTAGAATTGTGTAAACCAAGGTTCAGAGATATGTATCTAAAATTCACAGCTTTGTCTTTTGAAATAGTTTTTCAAACAATGTAGATCAAACTAAAGAAGTTATATTTTGCAGTTGTATGGATGACTGAAGCATAAAAATAAATAAAATGATGGATGACAAATTAAGATTCAGGAATTTCTTGTCAGAATAGACTGATGTATAAAATTCAAGAATATTTTATTTAACAAGAATAGATATAAACAAATATGCTTAATTTAAAAATTATGCAAGTACAAAAATTGGTAAGAATTGGATGCACTTTTTACTTGTTGAAGCCTTTTTATTATCCTTTTCTGAATACTAACCAATAATGTTATGTAACTTTTAAATAGTGAATGTGTTAATTGAAAGTCAGTGGCCAATATGAAAAAGAGAACCACTGGAAATGGTCCTTTGTAGGCCATGTTAAATCGTGTATATTCCTTGATCCATTACAGAGGCTTCTATTTCACATATCAGGTATCTTTTTCTAGAGAAGTATGAAATGGCCTATCAAGAAAAATCAAGTAGCTTTAGGATATTTAGATAATTAAAATAATAATGCACATTATTCCCATCACTTCATGGGAAATAGATGAGGAAACAGTGGAAACAGTGGCAGCCTTTATTTTTGGGGGGCTCCAAAATCACTGCAGATGGTGACTACAGCCATGAAATTAAAAGATGCTTACTCCTTGGAAGAAAAGTTATGACCAAACTTGATAGCATATTCAAAAGCTAAGACATTACTTTGCAGACTAAGGTCCGTCTAGTCAAGGCTATGGGTTTTCCTGTTGTCATGTATGGATGTGAGAGTTGGACTGTGAAAAAGGCTGAGTGCCGAAGAATTGATGCTTTTGAACTGTGGTATTGGAGAAGACTCTTGAGAGTACCTTGGGCTGCAAGGAGATCCAACCAGTCCATTCTGAAGGAGATCAATCCTGGGATTTCTTTGGAAGGAATGATGCTAAAGCTGAAACTCCAGTATTTTGGCCACCTCATGAGAAGAGTGGACTCATTGGAAAAGACCCTGATGCTGGGAGGGACTGGGGACAGGAGGGTAAGGGACGACTGAGGATGAGATGGCTGGATGGCATCATGGACACGATGGACGTGAATCTGAGTGAACTCCGAGAGATGGTGATGAACAAGGAGGCCTGGCATGCTGTGATTCATGGGGTCACAAAGGGTTGGACACGACTGAGCGACTGAACTGAACTGAACTGAACGCACATTAGATCTTGGAAACCTGTACTGTAGAGCTACTATGAGGAATGACATCAAATGAAGGGGATTTATATGTAAAAAAAGCTTTAACATAATTTCTTTTATTAAAAAAGAAAAGACTGCAGAAGCTTAATGGGGAATTTGTCTGTAGGGAAATGGGTAAAATGAGTCCTGATTAGAAATCAGAAATGTTCAGGTTGTATTTGAGCTCTTAATCATTGGGTATGACATATTAAAAAGTTATAATCTCAACCAGGGCTTCCCTCATAACTCAGTTGGTAAAGAATTTGCCTACAATAGAGAAGGCCCCACTTCAATTCCTGGATCAGGAACAGCTGTTGGAGAAAAGATAGGCTACCCACTCTAATATTCTTGGGCTTCTCTTGTGGCTAAGCTGGTAAAGAATCCACCTGCAATGAGGAGACCTGGGTTTGATCCCTGGGTTGAGAAGATACCATGGAGAATGGAAAGGCTATCCACTCCAGGGTTCTGACCTGGAGAATTCCTCGGGTTCTAGATGTTCAAGCTGGATTTAGAAAAGGCAGAGGAACCGGAGATCAAATTACCAACATCCGTTGGATCATATAAAAACAAAAGTATTTTAGAAAAAGTCTACTTCTGCTTTATTGACTACGCCAAAGCCTTTGACTGTGTGCATCACAACAAAGGGTGTAAATTTTTTCAAGAGATTGGACTACCAGATCTCTTTACCTGCCTCCTGAGAAATCTGTATGCAGGTCAAAAAACAACATTTAGAATCAGACATGGAACAACAGACTGGCTCCAAATAAGAAAAGGAGTACATCAAGTTTGCATATTGTTACCCTGCTTATTTAACTTTTATGCAGAGTACATCATGTGAAATGTCAGGCTGGATGAAGCGCAAGCTGGGATCAAGATTACTGGGAGAAATATCAATAACCTCAGATACCACTGTTATGGTAGAGAGTGAAGAGGAACTAAAGAACTTCTTGATGAAAGTGAAAGAGGAGATTGACAAAATTGGCTTAAAATCAACATTCAGAAAACTAAGATCATGGCATCTGGTCCCATCACTTCATGGCAATTAGCTGGGGAAACAGTGGAAACAGTGACAGACTTTATTTCCTTGGTCTCCAAAATCACTGCAGATGGTGCCTGGAGCCATGAAATTTAAAGATCCTTGCTCCTTGGAAGAAAAGCAATGATAAACCTAGACAGCATATTAAAAAGCAGAGACATTAATTTGCCAACAAAGGTCTGCCTAGTCAAAGCTATGTTTTTTTTTTAGTAGTCATGTGTGGGTGTGAGAGTTAGAATATAAAGAAAGGTGAACATGGAAGAATTGATGCTTTTGAGCTGTACTTTTGGAGAAGATGCTTTAGAGTCCCTGGGACTGCAAGGAAATCCAACCAGTCAAACCTAAAAGAAATCAACCCTGAACATTCACCAGAATGACTGATACTGAATCTAATACAATGGAATATTACTCAGCCATAAAAATGAAAGCATTAGAGTCAGTCCTAATGAGCTGGATGAACCAAAACTCTATTATACAGAATGAAGTCAGAAAGGGAAACATAATTATTGTATTCTAATACCTATTTATGGAATCTAGCAAAATGGTACTTATGAACCTTTTTGTAGAGCAGCAATGGAGACACAGACATTGAGATCAGACTTATGTGCACAGCTAGTGGGGGAAGAATGAGAGGGTAGGATGTATGGAGGGGGTAACATGGAAACATATCTTGCCATATGTAAGATAGATAGCCAATGGGAATTTGCTGTATGACTTATGGAACTCAAATCTGGGCTCCATAACACCATAAAGGGGTGGGCTGGGGAGCGAGCTGGGAGGGTTGTTCAAGTGGGAGGGGGCATGGGTAAACCTATGGCTGATTCATGCTGATGTTTGGTAGAAATTAACATAATACTGTCAAAAGAAAATAAACTTTAAAAATATAGAAATAAAAACCAAATAGATAAATTCCCAAATTCTAAGCCTTTGAAATTTTCGTTCCCCTCAAACCTTAATATCACTTAAATTTAAAGATGTAAAAGCTAAGGAATTAACTGACTTATTTTCAGCTACACAAAAAGTATTATCATAATCCAAGTCATACAAGAAAATCCTTCTTTCCCCCTACTTTTCAGAAATTGAATCTTCTGGTTTTACAATTTATAGTTTGTTTTTCCACTATTGGGGCTTCCTTACAGCTCAGATGGTTAAAAAAAAAAAAAAAGTATCTGCCTGCAATGCAGGAGACTCAGATTTGATTTCCAGGTCAGGAAGATTCCCTGGAGAAGGAAACAGCTACCCACTGCAGTATTCTTTCCTGGAGAATCCCGTGGACAGAGGAGTCTGATAGGCTATAGTCTATGCAGTTGCAAAGAGGACTCACAGCACTCACAGTACTGAGTGACTTACACTTAAAATATTTGGCTTCTGTTATCAATTTCTGTGCCTTTCTGGACACTGGTTATTATATATATATTGCACTCAGGTAGAATTCATTCTAGACTGGAGGAACTCATTCTTCACTGATTCTTCTAATTGAAAGGGCAGCAGTGAATATAGGCTCATAAACAGAAGAATGCAATATTGAAACATGGTTACATCTCTCCCTCTTCTCCCTTCCTCCTAATACTCGCCTAGCTCCTCCCTTCCTCCTCTCTCAGCTTGGCTTCCTTCTATGCATAGTTCTGACATGTTACAGTATATATAACTTTCTCCATTTGACCAGGAAACATGGTCATCAAAAAGCACCACATTTTACATTATTTCGGCTTTGTAACATCTGAGAAGTCATTTTTATCATCATTAGGTTAATTCCATGGATCAGTGTCCATTAGTCAGTTCAGTAACTCAGTCATTTCTGATTTTGCGACCCCATGGACTGCAGCACGCCAGGCCTCCTTGTCCATCACCAATACCCAGAGTTTACACAAACTCATGTCTATTGAGTTGGTGATGCAATCCAACCATCCCATCCTCTGTTGTCCCTTTCTCCTCCTAACTTCAATCTTTAGGGTCTTTTCAAATGAATCAGTTCTTCACATCAGGTGGCCAAGGTATTGGAGTTTCAGCTTCAGCATCAGTCCTTCCAATGAACATTCAAGACTGATTTCCTTTAGGATGGGCTGGTTGGATCTTCTGTTGTCCAAGGGACTGTCAAGGGACTTCATTTTTTTGCCCAAGGGACCTGAATTTTTGCGGCTCCAAAATCACTGCAGAAGGTGACTGCAGCCATGAAATTCAAAGACATTTGCTCCTTGGAAGTAAAGTTATGACCAACCTAGATCCCATATTAAAAAGCACAGACATTAGTTTGCCAACAAAGGCCCTTTTAGTCAAAGCTATAGCTTTTACAGTAGTCATGTATGGATGTGAAAGTTGGGCTATAAAGAAAACTAAGCACTGAAGAATTGATGCCTTTGAACTTTGGTGTTGGAGAAGACTCTTGAGAGTCCCTTGGACAGATTCCATTAACCTTCTTTTATAGTAGGTCCCTACTGTTTCTACTACACAGACAGTTGTATATGTATGTAGGACCAGGACATGGATCTGTCTACTGTGAGGTTTCTATGAATGTCATCCTAAAGAGAATGTTCCTACAGAAGGTACACTGCACATATGCAGCTAACAAAAAGACAATTGTGATGCAAAATGAAAGTTAAAAAGGTGATGAATAGACATTTTTAATAAACAATTTTTATTTAATTTATAATTCAAGTGATACTAATGGTAACAAAATTATCTCTTCGACCTCTTCTACTTGAAAAAATTGTTATAAATGTGAATAAAATGTTATGAAATGATGAAAGGAAACTCTTGCGCTTTGCTTGTGTAATATAAAAGTAATCTAACTTTAGAAGTAAATTTGAAATGTGTGTCAAGATCCTTAATTATGTTTGTTATTGTAATTAGGCCTTATGTATATTTTTATTAATACATTGAAAAGAAAAAATATAAATTCAGAGTAGACTTATATAGATTACTGTTCACTCTATAATATCTTCATTGTTGTTCAGTGGCTAAGTTGTGTCTGACTCTTTGTGACCCAATGAACTGCAGTAAGCCAGGCTTCCCTGTACTTCACTATTTCCCTGAGGTTACTCAAACTGACGTCCATTGAGGTAGTGATGCTATCCAAATATCTATCCTCTGTTGCCCCCTTCTCTTTCCTTCAATCTTTCCCAGCATCTGGGGCTTTTTCAATGAGTCAGTTCTCCACATCAGGTGGTCAAAGTATTGAAGGTTCAGCTTCATCATCAGTTCTTCAAATGAATATTCAAGGTTGATATCCTTTACGATTGATGGGTATGATCTTTTCTATCCAAAAGTCTCTCAAGAGTCTTCTCTAGTGCCATAGTACAAAAGCATCAGTTATTTGATAGTTAGTCTTCTTTATAGTCCAACTCTGACATACATACAAGACCACCAGGAAAATCATAGTTTTGACTACATAGACCTTTTTTGGCAAAGTGATTTCTCTGCTTTTCAAGAATTGATGCTTCTGACCTGTGGTATTGGATAAGACTCTTAAGAGTCCCTTGGACTGCAAGGAGATCAAACAACACAATCTAAAGGAAATCAGTCCTGAGTATTCACTGGAAGCACTGATGCTGAAGCTCCAATACTTTGGCCACCTGATACGAAGAACTGACTCATTTGAGAAGCCCCAGATGCTGGGAAAGATTGAAGGTAGGAGTAGAAGGGGGTGATAGAAGATAAGATGGTTGGATGGCATCACCAACTCAATGGACATGAGTTTGAGCAAGCTCTGAAGTTGTTGATATACAGGGAAGCCTGGTGTGCTGCTGTCCATGGGGTCACAAAGAGTTGGACTCGACTGAATGACTGAAAACTTAGTTTGTCATAGCTTTTTTTTTCTTTTTAAAGAGCAAGCATCTTTTAATTCTGTGGCTGCAGTCACCATCCTTAGTGATTTTAATGTCAGTTTATTTATTTATTTATTTTGCTTGTCTTAGAGGTTTTTTTTAAAATTTAATTTATTTATTTATTTATTTTTTAATTTAACTTTACAATACTCTATTGGGTTTGCCATACATCGACATGAATTTATTTTAATTGGAGGCTAATTACTTTACAATATTGTATTGGTTCTGCCACACACCAACATGAAACCTAAAAAATGAAATGTGACACTATTTCTTCTTTTTTCCCCATCTATTTACCATGAAGTGATGGGATTGGATGCCATGATCTCAGTTTTTTGAATGTTGAATTTTAAGCCAGCTTTTTCACTCTCTTCTTTCAACTTCTTCAAGAGGCTCTTTAGCTCCTCTTTGCTTTCTGTCATTGAAGTGGTTTCATTTGCATGTTGGTGGTCATTGATATTTCTTGCCAGCAGTTTTGACTCCAACTTGTGTCATTCAGTGCAGCATTTCATATGATGTTCTCTGCATATAATTTAAATAATCATGTTGACAATATACAGCTTTGACATACTTCTTTTTTATATATTTTTATTAATATATATATTTTATTGAAGTATAGTTGACTTACAATGTTTTTGAACCAGTCCATTGTTCTATGTACAGTTCTAACTGTTGCTTCTTGACTTGCATACAAATTTCTTAGGAGGAAAGTAATGTGGTCTGATATCCCCATCTCTTTAAGAATTTTCCACAGTTTGCTTTATTTACACAAAGATTTTAGCATAGTCAATGAAGCAGAAGCAGGATTTTCTACCATAATCCCCTTGCTTTCTGTGACCCAGTGGATGTCAGCAATTTGATCTCTGGTTCTGCCTTTTCTATAATATCTTTATAAACTGTAAATCCTTCAATAATTAAACATAAAAGATTTCATGTATGCATAAGTATGAAATGAAGATAAATTAAATAAGAAATAAATGAATTAAGTGATTTTATAGCAAATATTATAAAGCTTCAGATAAATGTAAACACTTACTTAAATATAAAATGCAAGATTTTATTAGAATATGAATCAAAGAATGTGATCATTCTTAGATAATAGTAATAAACATATACCACATTCATAAATAATGGAAAAATAGAAAACAGAAAATATCGAGACTTAAATTAAGAATTNGAAATGGCAACCCGCTCCAGTATTCTTGCCTGGAAAATCCCATGGACAGAGGAGCCTGGCAGGCTACAGTCCATGGTGTCGCAAAGAGTCGGACACGACTGAGCGACTTCACTTTACTTCACTGATGATGGAAGTGACCCATCCATTTTGCTCCCTCAGGCCTCCCATGACCTAAAATTCTTTCAGGTCCAATTTGCAGGCCTCTGCCCATGCAGTACCCCCAGTCAAGGGCTATTCCTACTCACCAATAACAGAGTTGACATTCTTGGAAGTATTTCGACCAAAAGCACAGATGCAGGCTGACTCAGCAGGCACGGTGAAGCTCGCCAGGCTCCACTGAGAATCCACATACTGCCCAATCATAGGCCCCACCTTGCCCACGCGAGCCAGCCTGTAGGCAATACTGGCTAAGCTCAGGTGTGGTATATGTGCAGGGGGATGATGAGGGTAAGGCAGGGTAGGGCAAGAGGTACTCACGCAGAACGGCGGTTGAGGCGGGTATCCTTGAGAGCAAAGATATGGACTGTGCCCTTATCACTGGATGCACACAGGAAGGAGGAATCATGGCTAAAGTTGATGCTGAAAGACAGACCAGCAGTGATGCCCACATGTCATGCTGGGCATGGGGTCAAGAGCCCACCACCCATGCCCTGTGCTTACCAGTAGAGGGTGGCAGGATCAGTGCCTCGACGCAGTTCCACCAGTTTCTCCTTGGACTGTGTGTCAAAAAGGCGAATAAGTGTGCCCTTCTGAGAGGCCGAGGCCACTACCGTGCCTGGCTGGTTCAGAGACACACAGGCCACGTCGCTCTGATGTGCATTGATGGTAAACGGAGCAGAGGAAGTGCCAGGCTTTGTGCTTGCCAGGTCCTATGGCAGAAGGAGCAGTTCAGGCTGAGAGCAGGTAGTAAGGAGGTCAGTGGCCGAGAGTCCACAGGGACAGCCAGCCCACCTAACCATCCCTGCCCACTGAACAGCTTACCACAAGTTGTAGGCTCCCGCATTTGTGTCCTGGGAACACTAGCAGCTGTTTCTCCAGGCTGGGGCAGAGGTCACAGAGCCCTAAGGTGCGAGGAGGGGGTGGGCTAGTAAAGATGACGGGGCCAGGCAGGGGCTCAGCTGGACAGAGCTGGATAAAGGCTGGACTTCAACCTTCTATGATACATGTTACCCACAGAACCCACAGGGGGCTTGTCCTCAGCTGTGCTCCCCACCATCAAGGCAGATTCTCCACCTCTCAATGCATTTGTGGTAGTTCCAGGAGGCCCAGGAATCCCTGGCATACCTTCAAATGTCCTTACTGAGCCTTTTTGCTCTGTGATCTCAGATAGCCAGGGGTGGGACAGGGTCAAGAGTGGAGAGAGAGAACTAGCTAAGGGATGGGAAAATGGATACACTGGGAGTCTCAGCCCATCAGAGCATCTCTATGCAGACTTTCTTCCTGCCTCTCTTTCCCAGTTCCTTTCTGCATGTCCCTCTTCCCCATCTACTACCTCCTGCCATTACATCTGCATCTCAGGGTCCTCTCACCCTTGGGGTTGTCCCGGGTGTCAAATTCAAACAGCTTTCGGGGATTGTCAGGGAAGGAGTACACATAGATGCGGTTCTTCAGCACGATCACGATTCTGTGGGCATCACACAACACAGGATGGTCATGAGAGAGGGCAGGGTACCCATGCAGGATGAACCCTCTTGCCTGCTGGGGGTACTTCCTACCTCCCCCACCCGTAGTCCACCTCAGGCTCACTTGTCATGGCGCATGCGCACAGCCAGCACTGGCTTGGTGAAGGTGAACTCCAGCACCAGCTTGTCCTTGGAGTCCTTGCCCTCCCGGGCATCGTCCCAGATCAGCACTGCTTGGCAGGTGGGTGTGTTGTCGGGGCCAACGTGTAGGGTGAGGGGCAGCCCTGGTGACACAAGACCTACCCCTACTCCCCATGGGACCTCAACCCACTTGCTTAACCTTTTGCTAGCACCCCATGTGATCCTCACACAGCATGACTACTTGTGATTCCTCAGGAGACAGGTTCTAGAACTGTTATTTACAGATGAGGAAGCTGAGGCTCAAAGGGGTTGGCTATCTGGCCAAGGACCTCACAACCCATCAGCAACCAAGCAGAGACTCATATCCAGGCCTGGAACTTCCCATTGGTAACCATTTCTGCTTCCAGGGTCCCAGTCCATACACCCCCAGGCTTCTGTGAGGAATCCTAGGGCTTCTCTTGCCATGCCCCAGTGGGATAAACAAAAACCCTTAAAACAAGATGGTGCTTGAGACTCAAAGCAAGAGGGCAATGGGGAGACTGCCCCAAGATTTTAAAACCTATTGATTGTGTGACCTTGGATAAATCACTTAACCTCTATGGGCCTCAGTTTCTTCATCTGTAAAAATGGGAATAATGATACTTCCTACCACACATAGTTATTATGATTATTAAATGAGTTAATACATGTAAAGTGGTTAGGGCAGCACCAGGATCACAGCAAGCGCTCTATAGGCAAGGACATGTCATACAGGAGGCATTCAACAAGTGTTTGTTAAATGAAGACAAAACACCAAGCTTCTCAAGCAATGAGATCCAGGACTTGTAAGCCTCACTGTGTGACTCTGAGTTACTCTTCATTTGCCAGTGCCTCTGGTAGGCCAGGATTCTAGGGAATCTGGGCCAAGGGTGGGATGGGATGAGGACACTTACCTGAGATCTCTGAGAACTTGGGGCTGCTACCACCGCCCACCAGGGCCAGCAGGTTGGAGCGGTGCAGCATTTCCACCAGGCCCATGCTGCCCACCTGCTCATGGTCTGGACAAGGACCAGGGTGTCAGTAGGGGTGGGTGCCAATGCCCAACCCATCCCTTCTGCCCATTGCACCTCCCCCACCGACAGCTCACCCAGATGCCCCTTCTCCATCAATGGCTCCACGTTGTAGATGCGCACACCTGTCTCCATAGCGCAGCAAAAGCAGCCTGGGGATGGGAGGAATCCGGGCTGCCTCAAAGGATGCTCAAGTGGGAAGCTAGGGGCTTAACATCCACCTGTGGCCATTCTCTCCCTCCCTCCGCTCCCAAAAGGGCATAGGCACAAGCCTCTCTCACTCTGGTCTTGGTTGAAACGCAGACTGGTCACGCCTCGAAGTGGCTGCTGAGTCATGGTCCAGGATTACTTCCCTGGACACAAATGGGGGTAGGGTTGGGAAGAGTCCTTTGGTCTGTTCTCTGAGTCCTAGAACTCCTGTCCTCAACTGATTACTTCCTCCTCCTTCCACTCTGCTACCTAACCCCAGCAGTATTGCAGAGAAGACAAACTCAGGGTGAGAACCCTAGGGTCTCCAGTCTAAGCTCCCAAGACCCCAAGGAGCATGGCCAGGAACGTTCCCATCTTTTCACACTTGGTTGACCCCAACTCTGTGCGCCTACCCCGACCTCGACCATCCCTGCCCCTCCTCCTTACTCCGTGGCCCTGTTTCTCAGGAAATAATGAGGTAGGTATTTCAGTGATGTCTCCTCTTTATCCCCAGCCAATCCTGAGCTTAGTGCCCAACATGGCCTGGAACCACTCCATACCCACTTCTCTTCTTACACCTGGACCTAGCACCTAAGTCTGCCTGTCAATAAATGAGAAAGGGAGCTCAAGCACCCACCTCCTTCTGCACCTCCCTGACCTGGCCCTCAAACCTGCTATAGTTGGTTCACCATTCTGAGGAGCTCTCCTCCCATGTCCTTCTACTCCAACCTTTTCTATCACCCCTGAGCTCTCACACCTTCCCTCCTCACAGGCTTCCCGAAATACCTTCAGGATCCCATTCCTACCTCCAGAAAACCCCTTTCATGACATGCTAATTTCTGCCCGATCATAGACAACCTGGACCTTCCCCCAGATCCCTGTACGTCCTAAAGACCCTACTTCAGAATTCCCTTATCACTCAGATGCCCCACCCCTGGGACATACCCTTACATGTGTTCAGCTATCCCTGCCTTTGACATGGGTTGGCTGGGACCTACCCTCAGGAATTGCATACCCACTAAGATCCCTCCCCCAGATTCCCTATCCTCTCCCCAAGACCCTGCCCCAGGGGACCCTATTGCCTCAAGACCCTTGCCCCCAAGACCCAGCCCCAGGGGACCCTACTGCCTCAAGACCCTTGCCCAGGACACAGACATTCCAAAACTCCTACCTGGGACTTCTCAATCCCCCCAGCAAGATGCCTGCCCCAGATTCCCCTAATATTCTTGCCCTAGAGTGCCCATACTCCCTTTAAACACCATCTTCCTCAAATCTTTGCCCAGGCACACCCTCTTCCCACCCTTCAAATGTCCCCCTCACCTCTACGCACCACCTCCACTGTACTGCCTACACGCCCCCCACAAAGACCCATTCGTTGGAGATTCCCCCACCCAAGAACCCTGCCCAGGGATTCCTCACACATAGCTCTCCCACCCCTTACGTCCAAGACCACCCTCATACTCCTCCCAATGCCAGCACCTACTTAAGATGCTTGTCCTAGATACCTTCCATCAACCAAAACTCCTGCTCAAAAAACCCCTTTGTCCCCTAGACCGCAACCAATTTTGGGACCATGCCCCAGATTCCTGCTCCTGCACTGACCTGACCTCTGTGCGTCCCCGATCCCAGCTCCAGTTCTCGGTGCCGCCCGCGGCCCGGCTTTCTGACCTCCCGGGCCTTGACGCCCAGCTCCGGTGTTTACATCAGGCCTCACTTCCGGGGGAGGGAGCCTGTGACCGGAAATGATTCACCCTGCCCAGAAAACGCGGCCAGTCCTGCTAGCTCAGCTTCTGGGTCATCGGAGCAATGAGAGAGAGTGTGGCGTCCTCCCAGCAGGGCGCGGGAAGCAGAGGATGCTCAGCCAAGGCATGACTGTCTGAGGGAACCGCGGACGGGTGGGCGAGAGAGAATCTTTTCCTCGCTGAGCGGAAAAGGGCGAAAATTCTTCAATTCGGTCCAGCTCCGACAGCTAAAGGCGTTATCTTCTGGGCTAAGAAGACGTGGACCGAGGTGGGGAGAGGGGCAATTTGTAATTCCCGCACACTCCTAGGGAGGGGCGACCCAGGCCCCTTGAGGCGGGGGTGGTCCTGGAAACCTTCAAAGCCGTCTATCACAATAGCCAGGGAAAACCAGGTTGAGATTCCTCATCCCACCCTCGCTTCGTTTTATTCACAAAGTTAAAAAAATTTTTTTTTTCTTTGATGGCAAGATAAATGTTCTCTATGGGGGGAAGAAACCCCAATTATGTACGTAGTGGAAAATTTTTTTTATTCAACTTTTAAATTTTGAGATGTGGACTCACGTGTAGTTTTGAGAAATAATACAGAGAATTCCCATGTACTTAAACACTTCCCCCTAAAGGTAACATGTTATCAAACTATAGTAAAATATTACACTCAGAATATTGATACATTTGATATTGATATAATCCACTCATTTACTTTTTTTCGAGTATTGTTTTTATACTTTCAAAAGTTGCTAATATATAATGGACAGTGGTTTAATGTATCCTTTTTAATTGATTCATGGTATTGCGTGGAATAAATGCCTAATTGTTCAGCTGTTCCCCTACTGATTGGAGAAGGAAATGGCAACCCACTCCAGTATTCTTGCCTGGAAAATCCCATGGACGGATGAGCCTGGTAGGCTACAGTCCATGGGTCGCAAAGAGTCAGACAGGACTGAGGGACTTCACTTTTTCTCCCCTACTGATAGCCATCTACTGATAGCCATCTAGGTGGTTTGATGGACTGTGTTGACAACATCCACAGGCATGTTTACTTGTGAATTTTGGCCCCATATACTACTCTATAGCTTCCCTGGTGGCTCAGACAGTAAAGCATCTGCCTGCAATGTGGGAGACCCGGGTTCGATCCCTGGGTCGGGAAGATCCTCTGGAGAAGGAAATGGTAACCCAGTCCAGTACTCTTGCCTGGAAAATCCCATAGATCGAGCACCCTGGTAGGCTACAGTCCATGGGGTTGCAAAGAGTTGGACAGGACTGAGTGACTTCACTTTCTTTCTTTCTACTACTCTAGGCATTACTCCATTGTTATGCTCCTCCACAAAGCCAATCTTCTGGCTCTCTTCAGTCTCCACTTTCTCACAACCCGGAGCATATTTAACTTTTTTTAAAATCTGCTGTGCCATTGGCATATTGCAGGATCTTAGTTCCCTGACCAAGGATTGAACCTAGGCACCAGCAGTGAAAGCTTCAAGTCCTAGCCAGTGGGCTATCAGGGACTTCCTAAGGCATATTTGACTTAATTCACTTTGAGACGTCTCTTAACCAGATTACTGATGATTAACAATCTTCCCAAACCAGCAGTTAGTTCTCTACCCCTTCCTGTGACCACTCAGCATATTCCACAGTTTCTTGCCCTCACTCTCTTGGTTTTCTCCTGTATCTCTGACTACTGCTTCCCTTTTATCATTTACAAATATTGGTGTATCCTTGGCCATGATCCTGGCCCCCTTACTTTTATAGCTAATATTTTGTCCCTAGGTGACTTCATCTTGTCTCCTAGCCTTAATTATTACAAATATTTGTAAGATTCACTAATTTAGGCCTCTGGCCTAGATGTCACCAGACTCATATATGCTATGGCTTGTTGCACATTTTCACATGGATGTCTCATAAGCCATCTGAGATTTAACCCATCCAAACAGATTTCTTGAATTTCCCTAACTCAAATACCCTCCTGTCACCCTCATCTCAACCAATGGCACCATTAGACCAAGTTTGTCATGCAAGCCAAAGAGCAGATATATCATGCTTGATTCTCCTTTGTCACTGGCAAATTGTGTTGATACCACTGTCAAAATGGTATCACAGATACAACCCTGCCGCGGCCAGCACAGTCAAGGAGCAACCCCCGTAAGGAGGACGCGAAGGAGAACGCCCGCTTAGAAAAAATAAGAAGACAGAAAGATGGGGTTGAGAGGATCAGACCTCATTGTCTGATACCAACTTTATTAGGTGTTCAGTATATATAGGATAACATACGTGACTTATGACATCTACTAGGTTACTTTGATCTAGATAGTCATTCACCAGACCTTCACCATTGTGTTCAGGACACAATGCCTAGTTACTTGAAGTGCGATAAGCNGAGTTTATTTTTGGGTATGGTGTTAGAAAGTGATCTAGTTTCATTCTTTTACAAGTGGTTGACCAGTTTTTCCAGTGCCACTTGTTAAAGAGATTGTCTTTACTCCATTGTACATTCTTGCCTCCTTTGTCGAAGATTAGGTGTCCATTGGAATTTCTTTTCATTGTGTTGATCCTTGGCTCTCAAGTCTTCCTAATTTTTCTTATTCTTGGATTCCATTTCAGGTTTTGCTGAACCACATTTTTAAGAAACTTTAATTTTTTTTCAGAAGTGTGTGTAGTTGTTAAACTTCCCCAGTCCTTGCTTGTCTGAAAAGGTCTTTATTTAGGATAAAGAATAGTATGCTGAAAAAATGTTCCTTTGAGACATTGTCCCATTGTCTTCTAGCAAGTGGTGTTTGTAATATTATTTATCATGATGGTTTCTTTTTCCATTCCCTATTGACCTTTTATCACCAAAAGCTTTTAGGATCATGCCTTTATCACTGTTATTACAAAATTTNTTTCTCCACACCCTCTCCAGCATTTATTGCTTGCAGACTTTTGGATTGCAGCCATTCTGATTGGTGTGAACTGGTACCTCATTGTGGTCTTGATTTGCATTGCTCTGATGATGAGTGATATTGAGCATCTTTTCATGTGTTTGTTAGCCACCAGTATGTCTTCTTTGGAGAGAGGCTTACTTAGTTATTTGGCCCATTTTTTGATTAGGTCTTTTATTTTTCTGGAGTTGAGCTGCATAAGTTGCTTGTATATTTTTGAGACTAGTTGATTGTCAGTTGCTTCATTTGCTATTGTTTTCTCCCATTCAGAAGGCTGTCTTTTCACCTTACTTATAGTTTCCTTTGTTGTGCAGAAGCTTTTAATTTTAATTAGATCCCATTTGCTTATTTTTGCTTTTATTTCCACTATTCTGGGAGGTGGATCACAGAGGATCCTACTGTGATTTATGTCGGAGAGTGTTTTTTCTATGTTCTCCTCTAGGAGTTTTATAGTTTCTGGTCTTACATTTAGATCTTTAATCCATTTTGAGTTTATTTTTGTGTGTGGTGTTAGAAAGTTTTCTGGCTTCATTCTTTTACAAGTGGTTGACCAGTTTTCTTAGCACCACTTGTTAAAGAGATTGTCTTTACTCCATTGTATATTCTTGCCTCCTTTGTCGAAGATAAGGTGTCCATAGGTGTGTGGATTTATCTCTGGGCTTTCTATTTTGTTCCA